>VXBB01023797.1:319252-335342 GCA_013399915.1 Illadopsis cleaveri
TTTTTTTTTTTTGGTCTTTTTTTTTTGTCAGAGAAAGGTAGTCCAGTAGCATTTTCCTGCTGCTCACCTCAGCACTCACAGAATCTTGGTGGTGGGAAAAAAGCCCTGGAGATAATCCAGTCCAACCCCCACTGTTCAAGCAGCTACAGTAGGTTACTCAGGGCTGTGTCTAGTTGAGGTTTTTATATCTCCAGGGATGGAGACTCCACAGCTTCTCTGGGCAACTTCCACCAGTGTTCAATCACCCTTAAGTTTAAAAGAAGTTTTTCTAACATTTAAACAGTTCTTGTCTTTCAGTTTGTGTCCATTGCCTCTGAAATCCTTTGTGGGCACCACTGAGAAGAATCTATCTCTATCTCCTTTACTCCACTCCATCAGGAATGCAGAGACATTAATTGGATAGCCTGAGTCTTCTGTTTAGTAGAATGAACAGTCCCAGCATTCTCAGCCTCTTCTCAGATGTCAAATGCCCCGAGCAAGTCCTTAACCACCTGTATGACCCTTTGCTGGACTCACCCCGAGCACGTCCACACCTCTTGCTTTTGAGGCAAGCTCAGAACTGTGCTTTGTACTCCAGGTGTGTCTCACCAGTGCTGAGTAGAGGGGAAGGATCACCCTTCCCCTTGTCTAGGGATACTGCTTTCGCTGATGCAGCTCAGGAGATTGCTGACTGACTTTGCCACAAGTGTGCCTTGCTGTCTCATGTCTCTCTTGCTGTTCTCACCACAAAACACAGGTCTGTTTCTGCAAAGCCAAATTCTGACCACTCAGCTCCCAGCCTGCACTGATGCATGGGAGCTCGTCCAGGCTTACGACCTTTGCATCTGCCTTTGTCAAGTTTCATGAGTTTCCTGTTGACCAATTTCTCCAGGCTGTCTGACTTGCAGCACAACCATTAGATCCATCAACCACTCCTCCCAGTTCTGTGTCATTTGCAAACTTCTTGAGGATACACTGTCCCATCATTCAGGTCATTAATGAAGATGTTAAATAGTATTTGTCTCAGTGTCAATCCCAGTGACTGAACTCCAGCTGGACTCCATCCCACTGGTCACAACCCATCAGCTCAGGAAATCAGCAGTTTTCAGTCCACCTCATTGTCCATGTACCTAGCTTGTACATCATCAGCTTGTCAATGAGGATATTAGAAGAGACAGTTTCAACAGCCTTGTTAAAATCAGGATAAGCACCATCCGCTCCTCTAACCACATCTACAGAGCCAGTCATCTCATCATAGGAACTTATCCAGCTGGTCAGATAAGTTCTGATTTGCCTTTCATAAATCCATGCTAACTACTCCCAATCACCTTCTCATCCTTAATATGCTTTGAAATTATTTCCAGGGGAATTTGCTACTGGAATGCTTTTACTCATCTCTCTGCTTAGAGAGCTGGCCCAATGTCTCACTCCCCTGGGTTTTCTGCAGGACTGTTAACATTTACAGCATCACCAAGTCTTTGCTAGATCTAATATCAGCTCTGTTCTCCATCCTTCTCACTCAACCTAGAAGAATGGAAAGACCAAGCCTTTTCCAGCCATGTCATCAGACTTTCCACAGAGCTCAGAAGCAAAAAGTACCTGTAACAGTCCTCACCAGAGAATAACTACATTTTCAGTTCTCATTTCTTGGTGGAGAAGGGGAAATATGAATGCCTCCCACTTTGCAAAAAAAAACTTGAAACACTTCACAATCTCTCACTCCTTGAAAAGGCAAGAAGAGCAATAAGAAAAACCTAGATTGCCAAGTAGTTTAAGGGAACAAATCTTATCAGAAAATACAAACGCCAAGTAACATAAACTTGGGAGATAGAGCCAGGCAGTTCTATACTGTCAAACTTAGCCCCATTTCCTCACACTCTTAGGTCCAGTTCTACAAGATTTCACTTTTCTGTGCACAACTAAGTATGTCTTCTGTAAGAAAGAAAACAAAATGCCACCGTGAATACCTAAATTGAGAACAGTACTATTTGTACTGCATTCTGGATTTTATGTCAACCCCCAGATCAAAGTGACCTTTGATCTCACTTTTCAGATAGATAGATAGATAGATAGATAAAAAATCATTCAGTGTGAGCCCATATTAATCCACCTATTTAGTAGCCTCAAAATGCTTTAGAGGACTGGAGAATGCTGACTTATTTATAAGATGACCCAGGAGTTATGAAGAGGTTCTTTGATCTCTGTAGTATGTGAGAAACTTTTGGAAGTCCTGTCCAGGCTGGTCCTAGCTATCTGAAGGCTGGACTCTCAGAGGATGCAAAGAGGGAGCAGGTGAACAAAGGTATTAAAGGAATAGCCATTTCAGTTTATCTCCAAGGCTTTTACTCTGTTTCAGATGGCAAGTGTCACATACAACTGTGAAATGTTTTTATAAAGGAATATAGACACTACCTTTACAGCTGATCTGAAGGTCTGTCATCAGACTGTACTAACTTATTGAAACCAAGGCCCTCCACAAGAAAGACCCAAACCATTCATCAGGAACATGTCTCATATTCTGGCTGAACTTTATTGTTAAGAACAATATGAAAATGTTTCTCTCCTCGATCTTGCTAAAGAATGCCCATCTAACTCTCAAAGGTAACAATTCTACAAGAAGAAGATCCAGATGAGTGTCTGACACATCTGTTGGATCTTACACAATCAATGCAAGTTCATGAGCCAGTAAGACACCAGCCAATCTAAAGCATGTCATTACCTTCTTTCTCTGTGTGTCACAAAAACTGGCTCTAGGTTTTCCTGATCACTGCAAATCAAACCAGTACGAGAACCCAGCTTTCCTTATAAGCAGCCTTTCCATGAAGCCTCCTTCTTTGTAGCACTGTGAACAATCTTTTCAAGCATCTGGCACTTGACAGCTTTTAAAGAAATTTTCAGTGTAATAGCTAAGCAGTGAAGAGAAAAGGTGTTTGAATTTTTTTTTTCTTCCTTAAAGAAGAATTATCAGTTTCAAAAAATCCAAATCTCAGATTTCCTTAGCACCTTCAGTGGAACCACCTAAAACTTTTCTTCATTCTTGCTGTAATACATAGGCCTTCCTTTTGATATATGTGAGAAAGAGATGCACACTACACTGCTCAAACTAGCAACAAGTGAAGATTGCTTATGTTTTCTCCTCTCAAGACCTCTACAGGTTCCTTCATTCTGTATATTTAAACTCTCCCCATTTATGTTACTCTATCATTTGTTTGTGTACGTGTGCCTTTCTCTGTGTACCACAGGATGGCAGCAAATGTTAGAATATAAAGAAAACAGCTAGGCCTGAGAAAAAATAAGAGTATTACAGTTGTTTTATATATATTATTGTAACTTGAAACAAAAGGACTAGTTCCTGAATCCAAGTTCCCAAATGCACATGCAAAATCACATGTTCTCAGGCACATAAACACACTAATGCATGAATTGACACCATACAAGGTCAAAGGCATTTACAAAAATATTGTTTAAGGGAAACAAATTATATGGGATGCCATTACAAAACCTAACTCTGCAATTGGCAGGATGTTTTGTTTGATCCAAAGTAAATAATAATCAGCAAAATTGAGATGGAGTACAAATTTGTGTGGAATGACAGTAAGTTGCAATTGAGTAGGATTATATTGCTTAAATGTGTTAATATTGAAAAGGCATCCATAAAAACTAAGCCAGAGGAAACAAATTCAAAAATCATCTCAAGAGACAAGTACTCTTCCTGCTTCAGGTACATTAAAAATGCATGCAAAATGTTTTACACAGACAAATTCATTTGATTGAGGGCATCTGCCACAGGCAAACATTTTTTTAAATTAAGTAAATTGTGTATACATCTTGCATAGAGTTCACAATTGGTGTCTCAAGAATTTTTATTAAGCCTTCTTAGAATGAGGAGCTCAAAAGGACGACAAGAGGAAAATGTATATGGAAAAAAGCGCCAAATAATCTGACATTTTCAGCTTTTCGTGTAGACTTAAAAAGTGGATATTTGAAAGTCTATATTTATCATTATTACAAAATTAAAGACTAAGAAACAATAAAGAAAACCTCAAAAGCCAATAAAAACATTTTTAGAATGGGCCACAGGGCAAGGTTTTAATATCATTTTTGTAGAACCACCTTTAATTAAAAATTATGAAGTAGTTTGAGAGAAACTTCTTTGTACAGTTTCTAGTGATTAAAGGATGGAAAAAGAGATGCTACCATTGTGCTAAGTTATTTTCTCTAACCCTTCAAGAAGTTTAAAAAGTTTTGTAATAAATTTAAATATTTATTTTTAATTTGTGCCACTTTTGCTTCTAAATTTTTCTGTTTTCTTCACAACTTACCATTTTGCTTTTTTGTCTGATGCCAAAATAATCAAGAGACATGCTATGATAGTTACAGGCTATGTGAATTGTTTGCAATGCAGCTGTTTCCAAAAAGATAAATGAACCTCATTTGAGGAAGCCATAAACTGGCATGGCTCACTCTGATTTCAGGACTCCAGCTAATCAAACTTGTGATCTTTGCACTGTGACAGCAAGACTTGACCTTCCTGGCTGTCTCCTTAGAAAAGCAGGATTAATTTTGTGATCACTGGACATAAAATTGGAGGGAGGGTGGTGTATGTATGTGGCAAAATTGTTCCTAGGGGAGTAGGAAGGAATGTGAAAAGAAAAACTGGAAAAAAGGCTTATGCCTTTGTCTCAGGCACAGGATAGTTTGTTTGGCAGATATATTTGCTGGCTAAAGGAAATTTATACTCATGTTTTAAACTTTCTAAAGATTTTTTTTAAAATACCATATCTGATGAATGGAACAAAAGTAACTTCTGGAGGTTACCTGCAGCTATGCTTCTCTACTCTATCTGCTGGTGTTATAGCCATGGCCTTTTCCCTCAAAAACTGTGGGATAACCATTGTACTTGGCTGTTCTTTTTTAATCTGCTGCCAACTCCTGGCTGTACAATGAGGCAATTACAAGTGCACAGCTACTAGCCCAGTCTGTACAGCCTTTCCTCCCTCCAGGCCACTCTCATCCCACAAATACGAATAAGGTTCTGAAAAACTGAACATTTCCTAGTCTTTTGCAACCTTCTTGCTGTAAAAATAGATTGCAACCATGCTTATGTCACATTGTTGCTGAGCAACCTTTTTATCCCCCCCGTAATCTCCCTGTTCTCTAATATCTTATTGGTCTTCACCATGATCAGTCTGCAGACTACAGCTCACTAGTCAGAAACAGCACTGCCTGCTAAGCTTGCAGGACACTCTGCCCTTCAGTGATTACGCAGGCTTAGGGAGATATACTCTATAGAGTAACCAGAGACAGGATGTTGACCTAGGGGGAAAAAGAGGCCAATAGAAAACATGAGGGACAAGGAGAGAAGTCAAAGTAGGAAGGGGGACGACAAAAAAAAAACAAAACAAAACANAAAAAAAAAAAAAAAAAAAAAAAAAAAAAAAAAAAAAAAAAAAAAAAAAAAAAAAAAAAAAAAAAAAAAAAAAAAAAAGGTCCTCTCACTTGAGGAAGCTTACAAAAATAAAATAAAATTTAGATCTCTAATCCATTCCCCTTTTGTCAAGGTCAGCAAAGAAGAATCAATGACCTTATCATAGTCTCATTTCCCCCAGTGAGCTCTGGACAAGGATCTTTCTTTGAAAGAATACAGATTGTCAGGCAGAACAGCAAGGACTCACAGCTGAGCTTTGGAAAAGCTTATTGTTTGAGAGGAAATAACCAGAAAATGAAATTTGCGAGCACAGCATTCACATACATAGTCATTTGTGTGAATGGGCTCAGCAGATGAACATCCAGCAGAGAAGTAACACCAATGGGTAAAGCCTAGATCCACTGAGCTATTTGGAGTGGAACTTAGGTGCTTTTAGAAGTCATAAGGTATTCAGTCTGGCTTTCAGCTGCTGCCCTAGAAGACGGTGGGTCTCCTGTAAAGCCCACATCTTAGCTGCCATCTCTTTGCCGATTTCTGGGGTATAACAGGAAATCTAAAATCACATTACATGTATGCCTGTGCTTTGGTCTCTGAATCACTCCTCAAATATCTGACTTCTGTTTAAATACTTTAACCTTTATTGGGTTTAATCAATGATGGAGAAAAAAAAAATCCCACCTAGAATGCAGATATCTGCATTTATATCCCTGCCAAAGAATAATACACCTTGCATCTGTGCTGCTCTTATTTCAATTGCATCATGATTCCACCTTCCCAGGCAGTTCTAATCAGTGTTACAAAGAAAGCATAGCAGGCACCAGTAGACCAGGATATCTCCTGAGATAATTAAAAACCCAACATCTATTTCAAATCATCTCTGAGCGTTAGGCTATGAAAGTACAACCAGATTCTAGGGCAAGACTTTCTACAGTCTTTGCGAAGGTTTAGTCCATCTCAGTGGGCCTTGTGACTAATGGGTCGTTCCATCTTTACAACCTCACAACATCTCAGCTGACTTGAGGTCACAGCCAAGAGATTACCTGACAGTGGTTGGGTTAGTCAGCACTGCCCAAATCAGCAGCTGATGGGAGCATTGCCAATATCAACCTTATGAGCAGAGTTAACAGTGAGGTAAGTACTGAAATACCTTTGCCTTTCCAGATAAAAGATTACTCAAACTTCAAGAGAGAAGTCCTTTGCCTGTTTAAGGTTTAGACGTGGTTAGTTTTAGCAGAAACAGTGAAACACTGCAATGTAGAAGAATCACCATCTACTTTTGTTCATATATTACTGATTCCTAGTTGATCCAGAATGTAGTGGCACTACATGTAAACTGTAATAGTTACACAGAGCACAGAAAATTTCAGCAAACAGATGATCATGAGCTATTCCAGATTGCTTTCTTCCAGACTACATCAGAAGTTTAATTTCAGAATTTTACAGTGAAATAAAAACAACATATCACAGTAAAATGATAGATTTTGTTCAAGAGCATTAGCAAGGAGTAACAATATTAACAGTGATGAACCTTTTTCTCATACAATTAAGGAACTAAAGATGACAGATACAATCAGCTGCTCTAACCTCTACAGCTATTCAATGCACTAAGAAAAGCAAATTTAGATTTGCTTTCAGTGAGCAGTAAGCACATTATAAAAATCTTGATATAGAATCTGACCTTGGACAGAAGGATCACAAGAGGTCTCTGTTTAAAATTAACTGGAAATATAAAGAAAAACTCCACAGCAGATTTCTACAATTAAAACAGATAGCTCAGTTAAACTCTATAAGTAAAATCAGATGGATCGAGGATGTCAGGGACTTGAACGTGAAGCAAGTCTGGAACTTCTCCATGTCAGAGGTACCCAGGGCATGAATTCCAAAATTGTATTTTCAGTAATTATTAGGACTTGTTTTAAGGGGCATCAGATCTGCTGGATGAATAACTACCTGGAGGTAGATACTAAGAGTAAGATGAAAACCTACCAAGTAATGGAAAATAGGGTGAAACGGTAAAGAATGAAATCTTCCTAATACTAGAGATCAAGAAGGCAAAGGATAAGGGAAAAAAATAATAAAAAAAAAATCAAGCCAAGATATACTTTGCTGTATAAACAAGAGAATGAAGACAGAGTAAGAAAGGGCACATTGCAGTTGGCACAGTGCAAAAATTTACACAAATATGGTCTCAGGTGAATGCTTTGTCTGCATTACCAGTAAAATAGGAAAACAAACTTTGCAAACAAGTCAAAAGTGTAATGTGCCCCAGAGGCAGAGCACAGGTAACCAGGCCAGGTTAAAAAAAATGGACAAAAATACTGAAGAAATGCTGAAGGCAGCATACAGCATGTGTGTCTCCATTCATACTACCATAAAATGAAGGTTTCAATTCCCAGTTGTTTATATGGTTACAAAACAAAGCTACAGTTTACAGTTGGAGACTTTCAGAGTGATTCAAACTATGTAAAAGAATCAAAAAAAAAAAAAAATCCAGAAGCTGACTGATGATTTCAGCCAACTGAAGTGCCATACACTTCATTAAAATTACCTTCACAGGATCTGGAACTATTTTAGGAGACAGTGGAGTTTTTAAGTGTCTAAAGCATCTTGCTTTTTTCTCTTCTGAAGGTTTATTTACATGAAGTATCTTGAGTTAAATATATGCCTTTCCCCTGACTGATTCAGATTAAATAATAAAGTGCATTTATTAAGGAGGAAAAAAACCCTTGGGGTGGGCGGGGGGTGATATCTGAAGAGGCGTTTTTCCAACTGTCAACATTTTGAAGCTGAGTAATAATGCAGCCTTGGGGTTGCCATGGGAACATGTTTCATTTCCTAGGTGACAGCAATTGTATGTCGTCACCAGTGAACTGCACTGACTCTGGAAGTATGTCAAGTTTCCTTCAGACATTGGCATCCTAAGACTTCCTGCACCAGCCACAGGCCAGCACCTCTAACCTGGCTCCCACAGGACCCGACCACGCATCCTCTCCTGGGAAGAGAGCCTGGTTTGGCCAGGGCAGGAGTAGGGTCCGAGATATCCTGATGTGAAGACCCTAGCAAAGAGCAAACTCACCCATCCCCTTGGTATTCCCCTCCACTGCCTTACAAACCTTCTACAGGCACAGTTTCATTCTCACTTGAGCAGCTCCAATCTCCAACCCTTTGGCCCTGGATAAGCCCCACCAGCAAGGCTCCCATAGCAAAAATCACCCAAATCCTTGTGTCACATTAGTAATGGACACGTTATTTAAATCAACTATTGTGGAATCACCTGTGCTAACACTCAACCTCTAAAAATACCCTTAAGAGCTCAAAGACCTTCTAGAATAAGATGGGTTTTTTAACCTGGAACATCAGGTTATATGACTGAAGACCCTTCTTTGTGCCACATATGCTCCCCAACACAACTTCAAGGCCACCAGCTGCACAGTATGACCAGCAGGATTCACTCGCCTGCGAAAACTAGCAAGTATAGTAAAATAACTTCTCCCTAACAGCTCCTCAGTGTTCATGCACTAGTCCAAAATAAGCAACTCTGATTCTGTAATAATTATTCTGCTCTGGAAGTAGGGTGATTATTTTATTCTGGGATAATTACTCTATTTCCAAAGTGAAATAATAGTTATAGAATAAAATCATTTTTAGTTTGGAATATTTCATCCACATGTGGGAGTTATTCTAGAACAGCTAAATTATACCCTCATAGTTAGAAGGGAACAGTCCTGCCAATCAATTTTCCTCATGCAGGTGAATCCTTAAATCATCGTCCTTTTGAAAGGAACAGTGCAGAAGTTGTCATTGCACAACTGGAGACCCCTACTGTTTAATTTCATGAAGAACCTGCAATCACCTACAGTAACTCTGGTTAATAGTTCCCCTAAATCATTTAGAGAGGAGTCAATAAAATAAATTACAAGTATATCAAGTGATTTTCAGAGGATGCTACAAACATTATTACTGGTAGATGAAGCTCATCACATGATTTGAACATAGTATCCATGTCACTGAATGCCTTCTCCTCTCACATGGTCAGGAATTGCTACCAAGGATGGGCCTGGTCTACACTCAAAGAACCCTGCCTGTTGAGGTAAATGTGGGTACAGGAATATGCCAGCAGCTGCAGCAGCACTTGATTTCTGAAGGAACTGGGGGAATACCCCAGACTGTGGTATTTGTTCTAGGGTAACTACCTTAGATAAAAATTTAAATTTCAAACTGTTTACTTGAAAATACATTCAAAATCTGTTTTGACTTTGACCATTGTTTTCTAACATATACAGCTCTCAAGAAATTAAGAAAGGAGTTCAATGTGCATTAAGCTCGGCAAAGAAGTCAGAAGGCTCAAAAGTTTGGGTTCCCACAGCAACAGTAATTCAGCAACATTCAAGATATAGAGCGAGCACAAATTAACAGTTATTGGAAATGCTGCATATGTGCAGTGTGGCCATGTTAACATTGCTATGGGAACCTTAACTTTTGAATAGATAAGCATACTACCAAAATAAAAATCAGACAAAAGAAATCATTACAGATTTTGCTGGAAAATACTGCAGCCAATTCCTCATCTGAAATCTGTTGATGCAGAACATAAAGACCTGAAACTTCTAAAAATCCAGAGAGGCGAGAAAACAATCTCTAAGAACAGAGGCTGCAGAGCAATATCATTGGCACCAGTGCTGCAACTTTACTTTAAATTTGAATTTATACATAAACAGTATGCAAAATCACTCCAAAATTACAACAGATGAGAAAATAGAAGTTCACATACAGCTATCACCCTTCCCTCTTTTCCTCACAGATTTCTTATAAATTAAATATTTTGGAAGAACAGAGTGGAAATTTGCAACTGGCTTTAGTCTTTTCCAGCACATTTCAATTTAGGGAAAAAAAAAATCAAGCTGTATTCTGATATACACTTATTTAGTAGCTGCAGTCTGGATTAACTCTCTCATGTTATTCTAACAAAGCTTTCATTTCAAAACAGCTTGATTTGATCAGGCCTTTGGTGATGGAAGTTTTGGTATTTCTAGAAGAACTTATGTTACTAGTAGGCTACTATTGTGGCCTTACTCTCTAGGAGACTGGATGGTCCTTCAGAGTAAAAAAAACACAGTTCTACCACTCAATCCAATTCTCTGGGATGCATGATATTGAGCAAGCCAGGCTTACTTCTCTAAGCTTCATTTCCTTAAGCTGTGAAGCAGGGATAAGGACACTCACGTTCCTTTTGATGCACAGGTGCAGTGTGCTAACTAAGTGGCTTTTCCCTCCTGTTTAAAACAACAACTAAATCTTCAAGGCAGTATTTTTACAGTATTAGAATAGCATTCCAGCAGCATCTGAAATAATGGCTCTGCCAACTTTTTGTCTATGAAGAGAAAAACTAAAAGCTCCTTTCTGCCACTCCAGCTTTTCATTTCTGCATGGCATATATGGTTGGTCCCATATGCCATGTTGAACAAGTTTCTTCCCCAGAGTGACTGCAAGATCACCAATATTTTGAACCAAGAAACAGGGCAAGTTTCAGTGTCCTGAAACTGCAGAGGCAAGATAAATAGTGTTCTCCAGTCCAAGTCAGTGCAAAAGGCTCTCTTGCTGATATCCTGGCAAGCATGCCTGGAATTGTACTCACACCAGCAGGATTTCCTTGCTCATAGCAAAAGCAGGATATTGGCTTTGAAACAAGCCACACAGTTCAAAGAGACTCTAATCTAAATTATTTGAAGTGACTCTGATTTCTTGGCATTTATAGCACAGACTTAATGAAGATTACATGGGCCTATCACTTGAACATGTTCTCTGTGTATCATTAAGATTTTACTCAGGCCATGAACTTGTTTCCCTAGAGAGATTTAGAAAAGTAAGAAAACAAACTAACACGGGCTAGAATAATGCTTTTACAAAATCAGAGATGTATGTTTCAAACAGGTAGTGACATCCCTTGCTGGTAAATGTGAGACGGACAGAAAATTTTGCCCAGTGTACTCATGACTGAATTTCTCACAGCAGACATACAGGGGTCAAAATTATTATATGGTCAAAATTAAGGAGTTTATACTCCTTTATATACACAGATTCCTTATGTTCTTTCTTCACCAGGCAGAGTACTGTGTTTTCTAGACTAAAATAAACATGCCTTCTGTGAATGGAGTCTAAGGAACACAAAGTTTAGGTGGTAGCATTTTATTTCCAAACTGTACCTAAGATGTTGCATGAGAAGGACAGAAAGCACAGTTTAATTGAAGCCCCTGTCATTTCAAGATGTTTGCAGCTATCCTTCAATAAACTGCCAAGTGCTTTAATAACCAGCTGCCTTCTGTGTTTAGCCACCTCTCATAAATGGTAATCTGCACATATTTCAACCCCCATACCACTATAACTAGTACCCTAAAACCACTCTTGTGTTGTAGCCAGGACCCTCACCATCTCTGCTTGCTTTAGATCCAGCCCAGCCTCACAGCATGAAGGACACTTTTGTCTGGATAGGCTCCACTGGTGTCCGAAACTCTGATTCCTTCCTGAGACAGCTCCATTCCTAATTGCCCTTGCTATGAGGCTTCTCCAACATACTCTGAAGCTCTACTGTTCAATGCCAATTCTTTTCCTTCCAAAATTATAGCAGCAAGGATGTAATCGCATGTTTGTTCACTCAGTCCATGAAGTGAGAAAAAAAGCGTCACGTTTTCTAGGGAAACTGGTAAGTTACCTTTAAATTATTTAACATATCTTCTGTTCATCAACAGATCTTAAATGAACTTTGTCAGGCATGTAGGTGGTAAATTTTTGAAAAAATATTCCCACACCTCATGAACTTAACTCTGATGTACTGAGAACATTCCGGGCCTTACTGACTCCCATTTATGACAGGAATTATTTAGCTTGGTTTTCTGGGACAGCAGTGGGAGTCTCCAACAAAGTAGATCCTTCCACGTGCTTTGTGTTTATATGACAATAGCCATCAGCTTGTCACAGTTTTATCATCACAGTTCTATCTACAGAAACTATCTCTGCTGTTAAGAATGTTTTTAGCCATTACTTGCCCTCCTGATCTCCACACTTAGAGGCATATTCCAGTTTCAGAACGTATAGAGCACTCATCTCTGCATTCTGACATACCATGGAAAGTCTAGTGGACTGAAACCATTCTATGAGTCTACAAGTTTCCTATTCACCTCAGCATCCAGTGTTGGTATGACTCAAAAAAAATAATAACAATAAATCAAGGTTATGTAGTAAATCTCTTCCAGATTCCAGCATCAACCCCAGCCGTATACACCATATTGTGAATTTTGGTAAAAATTACTCCCTATTAGCTCTTGCTACCTCTAATAACCACTGTATAGCATTCAAACATTTAAATTACACAGCTTTTTCTCTTACCCTTAATTTCCTTTTTCCTTTTGACGCTATCCATTGCCAAAAATAAGCTAAAAATAGTTCATGACTGATTCAAGCTATTCTCCCTCTCACTGGCATAACACAGTAAAGGCTAGAGCATTGATAGTGAGGGAGTCAGGTTATATAAGCAAACATAGTGCCTCCTGCCTAGATGCAGATGAGTTTCATTTATAAACTGATGCCTTGTCAAAGGATCCATATCCTGTATGCAAACCATTATGCTAATTTGTTTTATTGAATATCCAAATTCATCACACTCTAAAATGTTAGCAAAGAAGTTGTTTCTGAAAAGCCAAGGAGATTAAGCTCTGCCTAGATGTTTCTGTTTAGATAATACCAAATGCACAGTGATAGATATCTTAATGTACACAAGCTCTAATGAACTGTGTGTATAAGGAAACTGAAGACATCTGCACGTCACTTTACAGGTGACTCAGTGTAGGTTTGCTTCCCTTCAGGTCTCATTTCATACTGCTTCCTAGTGATCGAGCCATAAGAGCACAGTGGTGTTCTAAAACACTTCAGAGAAAATAGCCAGGATTGTACAAAGTCCAGGTGAAGTTTCTATTCTGTGTATCATTTTATCTTATGTCTCTTTTATACTGAGATGTTGAATCTCCTTTTTCTTTACTACTGTTTTTGATGCTCTTTACTGAAGATTAATTAAATAAAGAGGACGTGCACAAAATCACGACTCAAAAGATGATACATCATTGCTGACCGAGGACTATCCTAAAATCTGCTACAAACCAAGTCACGAGTTTGTCAGCAGAATACTATTATATTTATTAAAATCAAAATTCTGCTTTAAAATGAACTATGCTAACAAATCTCAGACAGTTATGTATACCAACCTGTATCTGTTACATATCTACTTGATGAGAAAAGGACCAAAAAACCCTTTGAATATGATCTTGCTCTTTACATACTAAATCTTTCCCCATTTCTACTGCTATTGAAGCCCTCAAGACAGTACATTTTTCTCTGTGTGACAGATAGCCCAAGCCTCCCCTGTGTTTACAGCACCTCTCAAATTTCTGTGATCATTAATCATTTCATTATTACTCCCAACTTTTGTGCCAGAGGTCAACATCAAAACATCACCTGCTGGAGGCCCAAGACCTTGTGGAATTCCACTAGTAGGTCCTCACAGAACAAGGCTGGGGCTTCCCTCTGTCTCTGCCTGCCACCCTCCCAACTTTAGATCCCTTTGTATCATATAGTACCTGTTTTCTCCTCTTTTCTTCTATTCAACCAAACATTCTCTGTGTGGCACTGTACTAAAAATTCAACTTTACTGTCTTTGGAGACAACGGCAATATTTTCCTCTCCATTTAGTGTGTACAGATGTCCATCTAGCCACAGAAGAGAACAGCTATCAACTGGGTGAGCAGACAAGGGAAAGGCATCCCCAGACAAGATGCCACTCACTAGTGGCAGCTGTCACCCTCCTTCCACTCTTACCAAACCCATCCTTCCTGACCTGCATGAAAAGTTGCATGTTGCAGCAGCCCTCACTAAATGGGAGGTGCAATGTGTGATTATTTTGCCCCTCTCCTTCCCCAGAAACCCAGAACCCAAACCCTCAAAGCGTCAGAGAATTGTCCCTGCTCAGTATCAAATGACGCCACCTCCAGGCAAGGTCCTGTTAACAGCAGAAAGTCAGATACCAATAAAGCAAAAAACCATCTAACCTAAAAAGAGCTGATCCTGCCCAAGCTGTCACTAAACAGGAGCTTTGGACACAGGGCAGGATCAAGTCCCCCAACTGCAATGTGAAAACAGTGAGACAGTTGGTTTTAATTATTTACCCATTCTAATCCTGTTCATTTTAACATTTAATCCAAAAAAAAATTTAAGGATTAGAATATATGACATTGACCTAGCCATGAACTACAACACAAGTACACTGCCTATTACAGTTATATTTTCACTGCCAATGTAATTTTCTGAATCCTTACATATATGAAATGTTTGGGATATTTTACCAAGACAAAAGAGAATTTTCCACATCCATCCCATATAAGCAATTGCTCTTAATAAGGATAAGCAGTTTTATCTTGCACAACTTTCCACAAAATAAACCAAGATTTCAAAACATTAGGGTTTTTTACAAACTAAAAATTAAAAACTACTGGTTAAACACAAAATACAAAGACAAACCTACCCACCTTACAGAGATATTTCCACAGATTTGTTTAATACTTGGAGTGTGAAGGCATCCCTCTTCTTATTGTGCTGAAGTAAAATCCACAGACTCCAAGCAAGCTGGCAGCATTGCTCAAAAAATTACTCTAGATCTGTCCAGTAGAGGGCAATGACATACATACACACGCACACAGAGTGAAAAGTTGAATTTGAAATGCAGGCTTGTAAAAAACAAAAATGAATTTAAGAAATCCCTATAGTTCTAAAGCATTAATGACTGTTTTATCTATAATATTTATATTCAGGGGTATACACATCAGTGTCCTCCATTTTAATGCCTCAAAGAACTTCCAAATTTAAAATTAAACAACAAAAATCTTTTTGATGTTTTTGCAAAATTGACCACTATCTATACAGAAACAAGTCAGCCTAACATAAAAGAACAATATATCTTTATTTTACATTTGGCTGCAGGATAAATGCTGGAAAGTGTTTTTGTCCCTTCAGCAACACATATTTTAGTCGCTAAAAAAACCTCACTTTTTGTTTAAAATTGGACCAGAAGGATATTGTTAAATCATTTTCTTCCTGACATACACCCATCTACTACAAGGAATGCTCACAGCCATTAAATAAGATACTGTGTTTGCATGGAAAGCTGCTGCTGCTGCAGCCCAGCTGTGTGTTTTACAGTTCTCAGGGAATTTTTTATTTTTTTTTTAACTACACTTAGAAATACCCACAACTTTATCAGAGTTTCCAGCACGTTCAGACTTGCAGGTACAAGGAAGCTGGGGCTGGAGCACTGAACAACCCCTGCCAGCTCCTGAGGGACCCCAGTAGCAAGGTAAGACTGCAAGAGTGCTCAGCACCCCATTCTCTCCAAGGACAAGAGGAGCCCATCTGGAGAAAACAGACGGGGTAGAAAACCCAATGGACACAAGCCACCTCAAGTGCTTGTTTATTTCTGGTTTTGACTTGTTTCAAGTGCTGTCACCTCAAGTTATCTAGGCTCTCTAGGCTCCCAAAATTTTCCACCACAGTTTTGTATGATCTCATGTTATATTCTCAGATCTCCTACCCCTGTGCCGCAGATACAGGCAGAAAACAGCTATTAAACACACCCCCAACAGC
>VXBB01023797.1:335394-365672 GCA_013399915.1 Illadopsis cleaveri
ACCACAGTTTTGTATGATCTCAGGTTATATTCTCAGATCTCCTACCCCTGTGCCGCAGATACAGGGAGAACATAGCTATTAAACACACCCCCAACAGCAGGCATGAAAACGAGATGCAACTCACAAGTAACAGGAAATTTTCTGCTTGCCTTTTTTTTTTTTTTTTTTTTTTTTTTTTTTTTTTTAGTATGGCTAAGAATGGTTCATGTCAACACATGTCATCATCTGAACAGTTTTTTCCAGAGTATCCAACTTACTTGGCTGAATGTGGTAGTTCCTAGGGCAGCTGCTCAGGACTCCAAATTCGCTACAAAAGGCCTGCAATACACTCCACTGCAGGAGGGAGGAACAAACCTCCCAAAGCCCAAGTACACTGGCTGTTGCCAGAGTTAGCACGCAGTGGGCGAGAACTCCTCCAGCTCCTTTTATCAAGATGTTCATCTCATGATCTCCTGGTTTCCTAGCAGCTGCCACAGCTGGAAGTGTGAGAGAGTCCCCCAGCCCGAAGCAGCTTGCATGGAGCAGCTGCCCAGTTCATAGAGTGTGAAGGCCCTGAAGCCTGCAGTGCAGACAGCAAGCCAGCAAGATACTTGGATTGTGGTGAAAGCTCATCAAAGTAGAAACTTTTAGGACAGCCTTACACTTTACAGTTCGGATTTGCCTGTGCAAAAGAGACATTTTTAGAAGATCCACAACTCACTGCGATTTACACCTCAATGACTGACTCTTGCATCTTGCACAGTAACCCTTCCCTGCTCTGGTTGCATTCACCTCACCTTTTACGTTTTCTTCATCATAAGGACACCTCAAAAGTGTTGGGGTTTTTTTTAATCAAAACAGCTGCTTGAAGAACTTGATCAAAGTTTTAGAGAAGTGCAGTTATGACACGTGTATGTCAAATAGTTTATAGCCTTGGGTAAAGTCTGTGTACAAAGCACGTGTAGCATTTATCAAGATTGATGGACAGAAGAATTTTCTCATGATTAAAGATAATTCAGGTTAAAAAGTTAACATTATTTTTATAATTCTTTAAAAGAAGATGTCATTTAAACAAATTTAATTCACTGAAGAATTTGCTTTATATGTTCTCAGAACAAAAAGCTGACATACTGATACTGATTTTTCATGTTAGATATTGACCAAATCTGTCTATTTTACAGGAAAAATGGGTTTGGGGTTCTTTTGGGGGGGCTTGGGTTTTCTTCTAATAAGTGTTTATTTAGTCTATAATTAAATTCTATACATGTTTATGGTACCATTGCAATAAGAGATATTAAAATCTTGTTATGAAACTGATCTTAATGTGATTTAGCTATCAAAATGCTAGCTAAGTATAATCAATCATCTGCCTACTTGAAGGATGGAAACTACTAATTTTGATAGAATTAACATGCCCATCACTGTTCTAGGCTTACCTCACCAGGCAAAGTAACAAGATATCTAGAAAGGATGTAACTACAAATAGCATATTATCATCATCCAACTTCAATCAATTTGTATCTGTCAACATACAGAGGGTTTCTGTACACTTGGGCTTCTGTAAGCGTGACTCGAGGAAATCCTTTCATATGAGGCAAAGCAAACATTTTAGCATTTCACACCTGTAGCCCAGAAGCACCTGCACATTTTGCTTATGGGTTTGAATGTTTTTTTTTCTTTTTTTTTAATGCTGTGAAGATTGAACCTCAAAGGCCTTTTGGCAAACTATCAGGACAGAGAAAGACCCTAAGAGATAAAATATGTCCTCTGTGACACACAGGCCCTTGTCAGAAGGCAGCAATTAACATGAGCCACAACACCTAGGCTGCATGCACCAGATATGGAATTAAGGTGGTGTGAACAGTCAGCATGCAGGAACAAAATGTAGGAGGCATTTCAAGACATACAGGTTACCCAGGCAAGATGGCACAGGACAAATCTCAAAGTGCCTGTATGGGAAGCCTGATTAGTACATAGAAAGAGTCTGCAGCCAGCACACTCATACAGCATCCACACAAGGAAGGCAGAAAGTCACTTAAAACCTTGCAGCACAGTTCCAGTACTTTTATTTACAGACATGGAAAAAAATCAAAGCTCCTAGCAAGGAAAGCTATTTTGTTTAAGCTGGATAGAACTTCTTAGAATACAGTAAAATCATTCTACTACTCTGCTATAAGAGAGCAGTTCCCATGAGATTCCTGTCTGTGAGTCCAGCAGCAATCACTTTTCCTAGCCCAAAATGTAGTGAACCATCTGCTCCTCAAGAAAACATACTTCCTGCTATAATCAATATTCATTTTTCCATACATTCTAGTGAAGCCATTTATTTTCCCTAAGGCCAGTAACACACTAACATAAACGGTTGACAAAAAGTTAGCAGCAGCTAAACCTCACCTGCAGTGTGATTTCCCACCTCCCGGAGGCAAGCATAGAGCCCGAGTGTGTCCTGCTCCCTGTCTCTCCTCACCCCCTTCACCTCAATACCCCTAGGAAATGAACTAAGGAAAGCAGGCATGTAAGGAGCCAAAGCAGGGGATACATCCTCAGTTTCGGCAGTCAGAAGGCTCAAAACATGCATGACCCATAGCTTAGAGACGTGAGCATGCTGACGCTGCTCTGATGACAGCAGGTCATAAACAACACAGACACCACTGAGGCAGGAAGTCTTCAAGCATGCAAGTGAGGAGGCACACAGATACAAGTTTGCTGAGTCACTCATATCAACCTCAAAGGTGTGGGGAAGGCAAGAGATCCTCCAATTTCAAGCCAGCTTGGAAGGAGTCAATCACATCCAGTACAAACCAGCTGAGGCTGAAGAGAGCCTAAGCAAAGAAACTGTCTCCCACTTGTGCATCTAAGACTTAGTTGTGAGTGTGCTTTTAAAACTGCAATGGCTTAGCAAGGTCTGCCAAAAGCCTCAGACAGTGGTTGCTGCAAAACGTTCTGTGGCTGACTTTAGTTTGTTCAGACAGGTTCATAGATCCACTGAACAAGGTAAAGATCTAAAAAACGTTCCTTTTTTACTCCTCCCTGCAACTCATTCTAACCCAACTTCAAATTTGATGCTGGATAGTTTTGCAGTGAAGATCCACAGACAGAAAGGTCTGCTTTGGAACAAGACTAAACACAGAAACATGTTTACCTGGACCTCCTTTTTAAAGCATGCTATTTGCCTAATTCCACATTCAAGTATTTTAAGGTTAGCTCTAAAAATACCCTGCTAGCCTTAACCATTAATGTCTTAAGAACTCATTCAGCTGCTTTTTTTCTTTTTATATCACTAAAGCTGAATCAACAAGATTGCAGAGATCTGTCTGAGATCAGAGTAACTGCAGAGCTGAATTTAGCCCAGTGGTATTTTTGTTTAAAGGAACAGCACAGAATGGAGAAACACTGTACTCACGAGTGTTTTGGGACTGCATGAAGGACAAACTCATTAGGCTGAAAAGCAGTACTTCTATCTATATCTAGTAATTGTATGAATAGCATCTTAACCAGTTCATCTGGAGATCCCTTCAGTAACTACTGCTTTCTAAAGAGGTGCCTTTTGAAGACCTTATTGCGATACAGAAAAAAAAAAGGAATATAGCAATTTAAATATATGGAAATACATGAAAGGTGACTAATGAAATTTATGCCTAAATATCATATTTTCACCAACTCCCAGATTACTTCTCATTTCTTATACAGGATTTTAAGAAAAAAAAAAATAATCTCTGCACCTGCCTTCTCTCCCCAAGGGGAACAAAAATAACTTTAAAAGGCAAGATGAAGGTGCTAAATGCAATTCATAGGAATCATTGAATAATTCACCTTGGACAGGTCTCTGGAGTTTTCTAGTCCAACCTTTTGCTCAAAGCAGGATCAAGCTAAGATCAGGGGTCTATCAGTTGGATCTTGAAAACCTTCAATGGTGGAAGTTGAACAACCTGTCTGAGCAACCTGCTTCACTGCTTGACTGGCTTCAAAGTGAACAAGCTTTTCATTTATAGCAAACAAAAACCCCTTGTTACAATTTAGGTCCACTGTCTCTTGTCCTTCTGTCATGAATTGCTCTGAAGAGCCTATCCATCTTCTCAGTAACCTTCTGTAGAAATTGGTGGACTACTAGTAGCTCCAGCTGCAGTCACCTCTTCTCTAGGCTGAACAAGCCCAATTCCTTCAGCCTCTCTTCACCTGCCATGTGCTCCAACCATGGCCATCTTGGTGACCCTCCTCTAAACACTATATTAGACATCTAGCAATGTCTTTCTTGTATTTGGGGATCCAAAACTGGACACAGTACTCCAGGGGCAGCCTAACAACTGCCGAGTAGAGGGACATAACCACATCACTCTACCTACATGCCATACTTCTGTTACTATAGCCCAGCACACTGTTACCTGCTGCCTGCACTGCAGGGCACGCTCCTGACTTATATGCAGTTTGTCTTCTACCAGGCCCATAAATTTCTTTTCTGCCAAGCTGTTCCCTGGTCTATATTGTTCTAAGGTAGGGTTTCATCCCAGGTGTGGGACTTGGCATTTGTCCTTGCTAAATTTCATAAAGCTCCTGCTGGCTCTTCCATCCAGCCTGTCTAGGTCCCTCAGTAGTGGCTCTGCCTTTAAGACTTTTGACTGGTTCCTACACTTTGGTATCATCTACAAACTAAGAGCAAGCCTTCCAGGTCATTGCCAAAGATATTCATTGACAGGTGTCAGGATAGACCCCTGTGGTACTCACTTCAAGCAGACTCATTATTGAGAACATACCCATCTGGTACATCCAAACTCTGAGCATTTAATAAGCAGGCAGGATTTCAAGGCATAAGATTACAAGTATAGCAGCATATCCAAATTTAATATTTAATCTAGTCATAGAAATCAGCTTTCAGATTGTTATTTACATGACCTAACTTTAGCATTAAGCCTAATCATGACTGGCTTCCTTTTCAGTCAGCAGAGAGAAAAAAAAAATCAGTACAAGCTGGGGACCAACTGGTTGGACAGGTTAGAAGCTCTGCAAAAACAGACGTCAAACAACAGGGTGTTGACAAACTGGAGAAAGTACAGTAGTGGAGCAGCAAATGACTAAGACTGTTACTTAAATAGCTGAAGGTGCTAGAAGATATGCCAGAAGAGGCTAAAGGAACTGGGTTAGGTTACTTGAAAAGGAGAAGGCCAAGAGCCAATTGCTGGATTCAACAAGCTAAAGGTGAGTTGGAGAGAAGGTGTGGCGTGAGAGTCTTCTCACAAATGCACAACAAAAGAAGAGACAATTTGTGATGAATTGTGATGCTGGAAATTCTGATCATATATAAGGAAAAAATTAACCAAAGTGGTGCAGCACTGATAAAGGTGGTCAGAGAGGTTGCAAACTCTTCATCCTTGAACATTTTCAAAACTCAACAGGATAGGCCTTGAGCAATCTGATTTAACTTGGAAGTTAGCCAAGATTTGAGCAAGGGGTTGGATCAGTGACTTTAAGAGGGCCCTGCTAGTCTAAATTTTTCTGTGATTCTATGAGAAAGGCTCCTTCAGTGGGTGATTCATCTTGTCTTAAAATAGGTGTCTAAAATAGATTAGATGAATCACCATCTGGTGGTGCCTGTGTCTCACTGAAAATATTCTCCACTGAATACAAAGGCAACCTAAGCTGACCAGCTATGATTAAATGTCTTACAGTGAGACAACTGTAAATTGGAAGAGATGAGAATCATCATTAGTTTCTTGTGCCCCAAAATGATAAAGTTCTTGCCTTGTTTATATATTACACCTTTAGGGCATGAACCACTTCCTTAATAACCAAACTCAGTTGTGGGAGAAGGGACAAAATTCTGATGTAACACATAAAAATTAAATATTAAAGTAACTTAGAACTGGAGCTACACAGCTATCTTAAAGCAGTTTGTTGCCATATGAGCAATTCCCTTCATAATGCAATGGGTACAGTTTTATGATTGGGTATATATTATAATATATAATATTTTTGTCTTTAAGGACAAATTAGCTGACAAATTAAAAGCTGATAGAATGGTTTTCCATAGCATGAAGATATTTCTATCTTCACAGCCTTATATATTAAGATCATAGTGAATAAAGGAGAAAAAGTTTAAATGTCCAGGTCATATAATTTTTAAAAATTGTTGTTGCTATTATTATTATTAATGCTATTAACTGTAATTAACTGTAAATTATTTAAGAACACAATTTAGAGTTGTCTGAAATATTCATTGACCAGAAAAGCCACAGATGTTTAATACAAGTAAGTAGAAACCATTGAAGTTGCAGGCTTTTTTTTTGGTCCTTGGAAACAGTATTTAGCTAGAAAACATTTCCTTCTTTCTGTAAGCTGGAAAGAAAGAAAAAAAAAAGGAGGTAGATAAAAAAGAAAAATCAAGTCTTTTTTCAGCCCTCCACATCAACAGAATGATTCTGTTTTCTTGTATCTGAAAAAATTGAAGTATAATTAAAAGTATTAAATTAATTTTAAAAGCCACTTTAACAACAATTAATGTGTACAAAACTGTATTGGTTATATGTCTAATAAAATTAGTGTCACTTTTTCCTAAGGAAAATGGTATTTTTCCTACACACACTAATTAAGTTCCATTTTCAATGTTCCACAGATTCTCCCAAAGCAAACTTCCCTGTTGTTTCCTTGATATCCAGCATCCATTTGTTTGGTACATCGCACAGGGGAGAGGAAGTTCCATGGCTGCAAAAAAATGCCCCAAAATGAGAGCACAACCACAGAAAACTGGTTGAAGACAACTGGAAAAACAGAAGGAGCAAGTAACTTCTACTACATGTGCCTTGTTTGGCAGCAGAAACAAAGGTGGGCGTGCCAAGATGAAAGCAAGTACTTTCCAAAAAAGACAGTTTTAGTTTTGCCACACAGCTGACAAAGTCTATGAAACTCTCTCGCAGGTCCTCCAACGAGCCCTGCCTTGCAAGGAAGTCACTCAACACATCCTTGAGCAAGACAAGAGGGGAGAAGAAGGACAGAGAGACAACTGACAAACATACTTCCCCATAAGAAATGGTCCTGAGCCAAGCACCATCTCTCAAAGCAGCCTATTTGGTAGTTTAGAAACCAGCCCCTCTCGGTGACTACTTCCCTGTCACAGTGGAACAGATTCAAAGATGAGTGCTCATGCCCTGTTGTCACTTGGCCCTCACTAAGAAAGAGAATGTTCTAAGCATTTTTAGAGAATATGAATCAAAACTTAACAAAAGTGTTAATGTGTATTAGGTTCAAAAACAGTCTACACTGACTAAGGAGAAAAGTCAATCTTATAGAAGAAGTCTTTGCCAAAACCACCAAACCCAAGATTGTACATTTCACTGCTGTTTCAGAACCAGTGTTGGAACTTCTAACATTTTAGCTATGCAAATGTGAAAACTTTATTATTTCACAATCACCAGAGACCAATTCACACATGCTTATTCTGAGAACTAGTCTTTACTTCCAAGGCATTCTGTTAGCTAATTGTAAGATGGGAAATTACACTGTGAACAAAAATATTTCAGATTCTGGGTTTTATTTTAGGGCATTAAAATTTCTATATTGACACATACCCAATACTCTCAGATCTTATTTTTCTTTTGAACTGAGAACTATAAAATATTGAATTCTATGTGAGAATGTGCATAAGATGTCTGCTTTTAAAAGAAGCTTGCCCATACCTTTCCTATAACAAGGCCAGATCAAAAACTGCAGGGGCAAGCTCTCAGAATTCTGAATGAGTTTTAGTCCTTACAAATATCTTCCAGCATGTTCAGGCAGTCAGCTTTCACACTACATTCTGGAGAAATATTTTTTTCCTGTGTAGTTTCTAGTACTTTGTGCTGACAACTCTCATGCTTTATTATATTCTGTCTTACTCTGAAATGCCATCCTATTTTGCATGACTGAATTTTTGAAATCTCTAATTGATTCACTGTAACTACAGTAAAACCATCGTGTATTAAGTCATTCTATGAGAAGTCATCATCTCCCCCCTCCACATAGGAAAAAACCAGCCATAATTATGAAAACAGAAGAGGAGAAGAGGAGGTATATAAGAAGCTGCCATTTGTCTGGCTTGGCTACTCAAAACTTTTTCCAACCTAACTCCACAGATCAATAGAAAAAGAAACAGTTTAGTGCTTCCTTATAACTTGTAAGGACTAAATGTTAGCAAGATCCCAGTACCTGCTTTCATGTGGGGGCAAGTTTGTGATACAACTTGAAATCAAAGTCATCACTGATTTACTTCTGCAAATTTACTAGTCCTGATTGTGACAAAAAAAATCCGGCTCACTTTGAAAGTGAAAGCATTTTTGTAATCAAGCCTTGGAACGTGAGGGTGACAGAGAACCTCATTCATCAGACATATGAAAAATAGGTAACACTACTGAGCAACAGCTACGTAAATACAACAGCCATTTATCAAAAACACACAAATACCAGTCTCAATCTAGGAAGGCATTTCAATGAGTGAAAAAAAAGTACTTTGAGTCAACGGGACTTCAAATTTTAAGTTGTTTTTTAAAAATAATTTATAGGTAAAGGAAAAAAAAAAAGCCACCAGATTTTCAAAATTGGGGTCAAAAGCAGTCTAACTGCATATTGACATTCGTGACCACAGTGTGTGAGCACTGCTGACATATACAAAAGGAAACACTGAAAGCACCTGGAAGGCACAGACTCAAGAGAGTAAGATGGAAACACAGAGTCATTCATTACAAGCTCTGGCAATTTTCAGACCAAGTCTCCACTCTTCCACTCAAAATTTGCAGAAATTCTGATCTACACCAGAACAATAGCATATCTTCAAGAATGTGAAGAGGGACCATGTTGCAGCAGAGAATCTGAGTGACATAAAACCTTCAGATGTCTGATATTAAAGGTTTACTCTTAAAAACTTGGAGAATAGGAACTTGCATACTGTCTAAAGGGGGAAGGGAGACAAGACAGACACCAACAGAGCATCCGTCTTCTGACGGAAACATTGCAAACATTACTCAAAAGAGGTATCAATTAACTTTCCCAGGCCACGTGTCACTAATCACAGCAGAGTATTCAGACACAGTCAGAGAGATTGCAATGAAAAGGACAAAAATAATGAAAAGGTATAAAACAACCTAGTGATGATACAATGAACTGGAGGGGGTGGGGTGGGGAAGGGAAATATAATTGAAAACCAGCTTATTCTATCTTAGCTTTGTCTGACTTTCCAATAGTATGGATCCATGCAAAATAATTTAGCAGTTAAGAGTCAAAGTTAACTTCTTGCCAAAAGAGTAAAATGAGAACAGCTCTTTTATACCTCTCATGTCCTGAGGTTTACAGCATATGACACACACTACAAATACAAATGGATGTATGGAAACCTCATGGAGCCAGGTTCACATCATTCTGCTCCAGAGCAAAAATTCATCCTCTGCTGTCAGACATCAGGAGCTGCTCCTCTAATTCTCTTTCCCCACATAAGAACTGTTTGCCTGTTCTTCGGGAGGTTCAATGACCACCTGAGACAGCACAGTTACATCTGCTGTCCACCATCAACTCTTTTGTCCCTGAATAGTCAAGACCTTTCCTCCTACCTCTCAACTACGACAGAATTTTCCCAGTTCCTGCCAGAACTGTTTTGCCTGTTCCAAGCAGCATGCCAGGACACTTCTGAGGCACACGGTAGTTATAGACCCCTCCAGGTGACTTCTCCATCGCACCCAACTCTGACCTGGCAGTTCCCCACTGAATGGTTTTCCCCGCTTTGCAGGATAAAGCTGACTGAGGAGCAGTATGACTGTGGCAGAACATATTCTCCTAACATGTCAGACTATCTAATATGTTAAAAAAAGAATAGCCTAACTTCATGCTCAACACACCTCTCTCTGGCTGTTCTTGGCACGCTATTTTTACATATATTAGAATAAAAAAGTTTACAATGTGTTCAGTAAGCTGAGAGCCAAAGTGAGGCCATCCTTAAAAAATGTTCAGTTTCCTACTCCCAAAAAACTGCTCCTACACTAATGTCGGCAGCTAGACTTGTAGCACTAGGATAGAGTTTCAATTTTTCATAGATGTATTGTTTGTTGCAGTGAACTTGTCATAAACAAGAAAATTCATCAAAGGCTGCCCTATAATACGAAAAAACAAACAAGAAAAAGCAAACAAAAAATATCAACCCAAACCACAGGAAAAGAAAACACAAACAAGCCAGAACAATTTCTGAAGGACGGCTTGTGTTATACCTGGGACAATCTAGGGACTTGCATAGAAGATTTCCCAGAAAGAGTTTAATGCTCTGACCATGAATGAGGAGAAAGGACAGAGCAGGTCTGAGAAGGATGATAAAACACATAAGAAAGACTAGAGGAAAATAGGATAACATCGAACTGGCTTTGCGGCCAGGTACTCTTAGTTTGTCCAAATTTAATGTTTGCTTTTGCTCTTCCAAAGTATTCTGACTGAACAGCACAGCTGCAAAGCAGTCATAAAGCTTTTCGACGATCTGATCATCCTCCACAATCATTTTTAAGCCTTAGCACTATTGGTCAAACCTTGATTTATATTTATTTGCTAAGTAATCTAATTAAATACATCAAAAACAACAACAAATAATAATATAGAAGGCTATACTTTATAACATGACTGGAAAATTCTGGATAGAACCATAACCTCCCAACAGATGACTGGCAATTCCAGATCCTTGTCCATTGGGCCCAATAAATGCACGTGTTTTAATGCTTTCTTATTGTAAAAATTAAAAGAAAAAATTTAAAAATAAGGCCATTAAAAAAAAAAGTAAGAGTTCAGGAAGCGCATTTCAATGTGATTACACTGGTTTTTTTGGTAAATTAATCCACAGCCTTTGGCCACAACATGACCCAAAGTATGTTGTAATGGTCCACAAATTAAGTGCCTTCTATATGTTACGACTTAGGTATGTACTGCAAAACTTGGCTTCATCATACTTTAAAGTATAGGAAGAGAAATTTTTATGTCCTATGACAGAATGCTTTATTAAAAATAATGATGTTTCAAGAATTTGCAGTATTTGCAGAAAAGAACATTTCAGCAAGGAAATACATCTTTGGAGCATTTCTGTTTTTACAGTGAGGCAAATTACATCAGCTTAAAAAACAAAACAAAAAAAAAAACCCCACAACAAAACCACCCTACACAAATATGTTCAGGTCCTCTCTTACTACAATATCAATATGAGAATATCCCTCGTGTACTTCTGTACATCACTAGACAAGTTCTCTCTCACACACGTCCTTTGACACAAACACTCCTGCCTTTGCATGCTTGCACACAAACACTGCACTCACATGTTAAGCTTCTCACACATAATCAATCCTCCAAGCTCTGGCACTCTCTCACACAAACACAGACGTGCTTCATACCTTCTCCTACATTAGAAAACCATGTGAACCATCTGTCACTATTTAATCTCCCAACCCAAGCTAAGCAAATATGTCCCATCTCAACCCTAGACGCCCCAGTCAGCCTTTCTAGCAATACACTCTTCACAAATAGACCATTGTTTTTGCTGCTGCCTACCTAACATTAATTTGTTTTCCACTCCAGCTCTTCTCCTTTTGCTGCCATTTGCCCCACAGAAGGCTCTATTTTGCTGCTCTTTACAGCAGTCAGGCCTCAAGCAGGATTGGATATTGCATAGCCAGGGCCAAGACACATTTTGCAAAAGGCAGCATACCACAAACTACCCACTGAGATCAGTGAGCACCACAGATTTCCCATTTTGTTCATAACTTTCACCCTTCACTGATCTTTGATTGGTGAGTGTTTAGGCAAATGGACACAGAGAAAGAATCTTTTTTAAAAGAGATAGTAGTTAATATCAGAAGAAAAGAAAGAAATCTACACTTCAAAAACTTGACTGACTATACTTTCATTTCATAGGTGAAAAGGGAAGGAGCAATGATCTTGTTTGGGGAAAACCCCTCAAAATACAGTCTCAGGACAGAAGGGCCTAAAAGAAGTCTGAAAGCTGTGAGGTGTAAAAGACAGGTGAAACAAAACACAGAAGAAAAAAGAAAGACCACCCTGTTTTAGAGATCTCAGAAGTGCTGCTGAAAGCACCATGTTGGTCTTGGAAGGCTTAAGTACTTGCAACTTTTCAGGAATGTAACAGTATCCCCCATAACCAGTGCAGAAGGTTGTTATTGCTCACAAAGATGTTTGTTAAATTCTATGAAATGTGTCTCCCAATTGAATGTCTCTTTAAACCATTCCTCCTTCTTTCCACAAAATGAGAACAGAAGTTCACGTCTGTCTTTTGTACCAGAGAGACCCCTCAGGACCTCTGAGGGTGATACCGCCACACTGGAGTTTATGCCACTCCTGAAGATTGGAGTAAATTTCTTTCTGGAGACAGAGCCAAAACACAAACCTCAGCATGTCCAATTCTGAAAAGTCTCCAAATTGAAGATTAAACCACAGAGTTTCTGGTGCACATAGTGTGGACCAAGCCCACATTCACTCCTAAGAAAGGAACCAACACATAGTAGATGTTTTGCTGCTTTCTTCTAAAGATGGTTAAGTTAGCATGCACTTTAAGAAAGGCTTAGAGAGATCCAGATTCCAGCTTTACCTAAATATTCACCTTATTAGGGGGAAGGCAGGGGGAGTAGTGTCTGCATACGTTTTCAAAAAGAAATTGTTGCTTTGATTTCTGTTTGTACAGCACTTGGGGTAATGTCACCTACTAGGGCTGTGACTTACAGCAAAGACTTTGGGAAAGGAGGCACCTTCCCTCTTTTGGGAAATGGAGCCACGGTTGAGAAATCTCTGCAGGCAACTAAATTGTTCTATTAACAAGTGAAAGAAAAGTATCCACTGGAGAAACTAACATTTAAAAGTCTAGGAACCATACACATTCAGCAGGCTTTAGATGTTACTGCAAAACAGGGCAAGCTTAGGTAAACAAAAACCCTCAGGTGTAAGACAGCCTCTGCATATCAGCCTCTTCTGAAAGCAAACTCCCTAGAACTGCCTGTCTTCAGTACATATAGCAAGTGGTACATGCAGTGCCATGAGCAGACTCCAGTATAGAGAAACCTGTCTGCTCCATGGCCAACTGACCTCAGTGAAATTAGAGTTTCAGTTTACTCCTTGATGTCAAGCTGCTTTCACATTTCACACCACACACCTCTCACCTAATTGCAGCTAGTGTCTATGCCCGAGGAGAAACTAAATTGAGGCAGAAAACTTCTGAAAGTAACAAGGATTCTTAAAATTACTACTGAAAAAAACCACAAAGACTGTTAGCAGCAACTGAAAACAGTTCCATGATATTCTACTTAGGTTTTCTTCATTCAGCTATTGTAATAACCATTACTTTTGAATTGTGTGTAAGCCTTAAAGGAAAGAGACCATTAATTACCCTAGAGATATACCAGCAAATGAAAGATGGTGGGACAGTGGCTAACCCCCAAATGCTGTCCCACTGCTTCACTCCTAGAAATGTCCCCAAACCTTCTGGTGACAAATTGTGTATGTTTCCAACAAAAAAGGCCAGAATGGAACTATTTCAATGGAGCAGATGGCTATAGGTGGAGAGGTTATTTGTAAAGGTGGCTGAGAGATTGTGGTCTTTGACTTCAACCTAAATATTAGTGGCAAGTGGTCCATATAGTTAGCAAAAATCAAGAAAAACTTTTGCTTTTTACAAACTTACTAGAAACTTTGCTCTCAGCTTTTTTTCTTGTTGGAACACCATGGAAGCTGGTCCTCCTACCTAGGACTTGGATGTTCAGTGAGCCTGCCAGGAAACACCAGGTAACATTTCTCAGGCTGTCTTTGGTCTCTTCGTAAAATATAAGAAAGAACTAAATAACCTAAGTGAAAAAGCATCTGGTCTTCTCTTTTCCAATGCTATCCTGCTATGAACCACTGACAGAACCTGCTTCTTTGATCCCGACACACATGTGAAAATACAGAGGGAAGAAAGTCATTGAAGCAGCCACTGCTCAGTCCTTTAACTGGCGCAGCCCTCCTGCAGTCTGTCCCAGTGCTGGGAGATAGTTCCAGTAAACACAACATGAAGCATGTCTCAAATGTCCATTTTATTTAAAACCAAACAATTCTGCCTTTCCCTCCCCCAAAAAACCACCCCTCCCTTCACTTTCACCTCAAGGCAATCCAAAGGATTTTCCAAGGGGAAGGGTCTGTTTATATTAACTGTCACTTAAACAAGAAACAGGAGAAGCCAGTAACCCTGAAATAAAGCATCTGTTCAAGCTACTGTAAGATTAACGATCCACTTTGGAGGCAAAAGAAAATCTCCCAAGATAAGGAAAAAAAATGTCTGGAAGACTCCAAAGCCAGATTTTCAAACAGTGACTGACTCCCAGACTAATGTGCAGGTAGAACTATTAAAGCTGAGAACATGACTGCTTGCAACTCCTACCAAAGAAAGAAGCCGTCTCACAAGAATCTGGATAGCTCATCTCCTGCAGTGAAAGAACACTCACAACATGTGCAATGTGTTTCAAATGTGAAATTTTCATGAGAAGACAACAGAAATGCTATAATAGCTTGTGAAAGAAAAACATGGGGGGTTATTACACACTGTATTCAAAAGGAAATATTTATTTCAATAATTGTTGCTTAGAGTCTCATGCCAGATTCAAGTCAATCACCTTAAACACCACATCAAGAATATTCACAGTAGGCCCCTGACCAGCTCAGGCCAGGTTGAGAACAATAAATGACTGTTCATCCCAAACTTCTTTTCCCAGGCAACAGCATTTGCTGCTCTAGATCAGTTAAGCAGAGCCCAATTGTTCTAGCCAATGCAGTATTTCTAACAATTTTCCCTATGTAAGGATGTGGCTTAATTTCATGTACCATCTTCTGTACCACGTCAGCAAGAATGAGGTCAAAAGCAGAAATAAAATTCTGTTCCTCTCTGTGCTAAAATTCAAATTATTACACTTAGTAATTTAGGTTTGGAAAAGTAAGCTAAATATCAATATAGTATCTAAAATTATCAAGTTTATAACATTTGTGGAAGAAGTCACCATCTTAAAGAAGTAAAATTAAATAAATAAATAAATTTACAGGTTCCAGGAGCTAGAAGTATTTTTTCTGGCAGATGGTGAAGGTATGGCCTGTAGTTAGTCAATACCAATCCAACAGTCAAGCTGAGGAATTCTAGGGTTAGAATAAAAAGCAGGGACAAAAGCAGTTTTTCCACAGAGAGGTTTCAGATTTGACAAGCACAGAACATTTTTTAACTTATTATTACCAATATCTGTATCTATATCTCACTCCAGTCTTGCAACCATTTCTTCCATACTTTCAGTATAACTTTGAACTCACACTAAGTATCATCTGCTCCACCTGGATAATTCAGTTATTTTTTTAGACCTGGTGTTTCTCATCTTCTGCTACCTGACAAACTCCTAAGTGATTTCAAAATACAAAAGCCCAAATGAAACAAACCAGTATAATGGCAAAATTCATTCTACAGAATGAGATGGAGTTGACACCCAAACTCATCTCTCTTTCCTTCTTCCCTGCCTAACTGATTCCTTAGCAAGACCCAGTTCTGACAAGATGCCCATGCTCTAGAAAGCAAGGTAGATTTAGAAAAAGGAGGAGGAAGAGGAGGAGTTTTTACCAGGCTGAAAAAGCAGAAGAAAGTAAAATGAACAAAGATGGGTACAAGTACAATTACATGTAGGCAGTGCAAAGAGACATTTGGGGCTCTTCAGCATCATCCTGATGTCTTCGTGCTCTTCAGTGATTAACAGACCGCAAGAGAGAATATCTGCTTTTTCCAAGTTCTCTGAGCTGATGAAATAGCTGAAAACATTCATAACTTCTGACCTCTGCTGAAGGGTTGGTCATAATAACGTAAGAGCCATCATATCTGGTCATAATTTAAATAAAAAATAAGTGGAGTCTTCTGAGATATAACTCGACAGTTAAGGAACAAAAAACTACTTACAAGAAAAACACAACAAACCACAAAAACACCAACAGAAACCACCAAAAAACCCCATAAACTTACCCTGATATTAATAATGTGTAGGCATATCATTACATGTATTAAAACCAGGACTTTTGAAGCTTTACAAATGCCATGCTCCAGACATATTCCATCTCTAGTAACCCCTGGTAGCACACCTGTCCAGTTGAACAACACTTGTAACAGCACCACCACGGCATCCCCTTTTATGCACTTATTAATGTCTCGGATTTTCTAACCAAATGAGAAAGTTTAAGAGAACTAAAAGTTACTGAAAATCAGAGCTGTGCCAGCAGTTTCCAGTGATGATCTGACATGATTTTTCCTCCAGCTGACATCCAAGTAGTTAAGGAATTTATATAGTCCAATCCAGCTCATTCATTTCAAAATTAACTTTCTGTACCATGTAATGTTCCAGATACATCTGGAGGATGGAAGAAAATGTTTAAGGAAAATCATTAGCTTATATGTTATTGCAGCATTTACTCAAATTTTGTAAATTAAGCATGAACAACTGGAGAGGAAGAAAGCCCAGACACTGTTCCATAAGAGAATTTGGAGGATCATTTTAGATATAAAAACTAAAAAAAAAAAAATTAAAAAAAAAAAAATACAACTTGGAAAACAGAAATATGATGGAGGAAGCTGTAAAACAAAGTCACACGTGATTGGATTTTTCCCCTGGATTTCTACTCTCATTAAATCTGCATAAAAATCATTATTTTTTTCTTTATTGCAAGGAAGAAAATTCAACTTGTGTTTCAAGACCTGTACTGAAAACCCCACCACATTTTATTTAGCACCACAACCAGCAGCAAAGAGCTCCACTGGTCAAACACAACTCTAGTAAACTTGTACTACTATAGCCTTACTGGTGTCCCCTCCTCAGAAGCACCCAAGCCCATTATCTTTCCTAAATTCTTTTGCATGGGATGTACAAAAATTTTAAAACTTTTTGTGATTTTTTAAAATAAAATTAACAAACACTACCACCCTCAAAAAAAGAAAACCACCCAAGAAAACAAAACCAAACCTCACCAGTAAACCATTTTTCCTGATGACTAAGTGGGTTTTGTTTCCCTTAGACTATATTTAGTGGGCAGCAGAAAATAAACAAAAACCCAACCACCCTAAAAACAATAATCTCTGATGGTAAACAAAAGGTGTCTCTAAATACCCCCAGAAAGGCGTTTTAATGAGTGAATGACCTTCTTTTCCCTTTTTGAAGGGGAGTACAAAAACTTGTCACAGCAGACTAAAACAGTAAGAACATTTGGTTACTCCTAAAAAATTTTAGTTTCAAACAGAAAGGCTGATCAAACAAGAATTTATGTATGTCTAATATAATTACTTTCAAAAATACTGACTTTTGGTTTTAGTAAAAGGAGATAGGATATTAAACTCAGTGAAGTGTCACCTTCAAATGGTAACATAGTGCAAAGAACCATCTTACCATACCAGAAAGAGCCATGAGCTATTTCACATTTTAATTAGTAAAAACCAACTGGTGACATTCAAACGGAGTCAGGACAAGCTTGCAAAGACCTGAAGTGCCTGTAGGTGCCTGGAAACACAGCTCATTGCTTTGGAGCTCACAAAATGCCACATGAGACACCACGTCGTTTGCCATGACTATGAACACAGCACAAGGTGAGACATTTTTCCTTGGCTTTTTGGCTTGCAGGTATCCATGCAAAATACTCTGGCCAAAACTTATTTGACTTTGTTTGACTTTTGGACACTTTTCTCTCCACCTGCCATTTGAACAGCGAGAGTGTCACAGAGCACAGATGTAGGTGAACTTCCACAGAGATGGGCATTTCTGAGGAAAAGAGAAATTGTATGAGAAAACTGTGAATAAAGGAGAAGATAAGAGCAAGCAGACCAGGCTTCCTATTCTCTTTGCAGACCTACCAGAAAACACACTCTGCCCCATTTGCTGCTTCCCTTCTGTCAATCTCGTGTTTGGCTTCACACAACTTGATAGTACTTCTGTGAGTCAAAAAAAGCACTTTAGACAAAACTGGCTTGCTTACGTATTAAGAGAAGAGATGAATAAATAGAGGGAGGTAAAGAAAGAAGAATACAATGACTTCAAAAGCACAATAAAAACAAACCCAAAAACCATAAAATGAGCAATTTAAAAAATATAGCCATGTATGTGTGTGTCAGATTTATTAGATTGTAGCTTCTCTGGAGCAGGGGCCATGCAAGACAAGGTGCTCATTCAGTGCTCAAGTACAAGTTTGCCATCAGCTGAGGCTGCCTTTGGACATGACCTCATTGTAAAAACATTACCTTCAATCACAGTGGTCCTTGAAAACTGCCTCCTGGCTAGTTGATTGTTATTACAGATTTCACAGTAGCTATTAAGGACTATTTGCATCTGTGTCTTTAAAATCACAAGTGAGAGAGAAAGATACCTGGGGAGTTGTGGGGGGAGAAATAAAAAAGCATGTCTGAACAGATGATCTTTACAGTCCCCTCCTCCTGCTGCTAGAAGCTTCCCACTCAGCTTCTGCTCCTATTTGTTCATCTTTCTCTGGCAAGAACTACTCTTAACTGTGTTAATTTTCTTTTTTGTGGGTTAATGTTGGGTAACGTGCTTGCAATTGCCCACAACTAATAGATTTCCAGTGATTGACTTCACTGCACTCCTGGCAGTAAGTAGGACATATTTCTTGAACCAGGGTCATTTTAAGGGATTCCAGAAAGTATCTTCAGACATTTCATGGCTTCATTTAAGCAGCTACTTTCTTGGTTCCATGTAGGATTTTGAGCAGGAGGACAGAATCTTCAAAGGGAGGTCACTGTCCTCTAGAATATTAAGTCAGAACCATTTCAAGAGCTTGAACAAAGCATGAAGCATGACCTTTTTTTTTTCATTTATTTATTTAAGGCTAAACTTGGCAGATATGAGAATATCCAACTGTAGTTAAACAGCCATGATCTCAGCCTCTGGCTGTGCAAAGACGTCTTAAATCTGTAGGTTCTGTTCAGATCCAGGGGATTTTTGCCAAAAAGTTTCCTGAATAAAATTAAATGTTCCTTCATGTTAAGCTTTACAATTTTCTCTTCTTCCTATCCTAGCCTATTATAATCCCGAATTAAAAAATATATATAATGCTTTAGGATTAGCACTGCTTATACTGCAGTTTCCCAGCCAAAAATGACTGCTATAATTCTTTAACGATTTAAAAAAGGTTAAGTGTCCCATATCTTCTGCCTTTAAAAACCACTGAGGCACAGCCTTTTCCTAATTACTGTCCAGTTACCTGGGAGTGAGAAGGGAACAAGACATAGTCCTGCCAAGGAAAATCTTGGGAACACCCAATGCCTGGGTTGCAGTCGCGGAATGAATGGTGTCCGTCAAAAGCATTCTGTGAGAATGTGGCAGTGGCATACTAGAAGAAGTCACATCATTAACTTCTGAGGCATAGACAAAGGATTATCTAGATGCTTTGGCCCTTCAAAACCCCTCAAAAGTGTTGTATACAGCATATACATACATACATATATATATATATGTATGTATACACATGGGTCTCCTCCCAGTGTTAATCTGCCCCTTCCTTCAATTTAGCAGCTTCACATCTTCATGAAAATCTTTTCCAAAGCTACACATGCAGCATTAGCAGAGGTGTACATGTAGGTTTCTTTGCAAGTATTAGCTACCACCACCCAGGACTGTGGCTCTGTATTTCACAGAGCAAAGAGAAAATGAAGATGAGCTTTTTAACTATCTCTGCAGACGAACTGCAGTGAGTCTCCTTCCCCCAGACGTGGCAAAGGAAGGTGTGTGGCTAGTTATCTTCCTGCGTAGTTTTGAATCTGCAGGGCTGTGTGCTGACGTTGTCAGTGTGTCAGCTATAGGCCCTTCACCTGGTCAGGTTCTTGTGTCCCCTGTGCACCTTCAACTCCTTGCCTAAACCTCAGCACGTGGTTCTTGCATATGGCACTGAAATCCCGAGTACTTTCCCAAGTGTCAAGGTAAGCATACACGGTTTGAAACTAATAAACTCTGCGAGAGAAAGGACAAGTAATACAATAACAGCCAACATTCAAATAGGCCCTTCTGCAGAGAAGTATCTGGAGATTAAGAATGAACCTTTTTCAGGTACCAGTACCTAATGCAATCCACATGATCTGCCTCAAAACCGTACAGAGGTCACAGCACCATTTCCTGGAATCAGAAGTTTCATTGCAAGAAAATGCTGCAGTTCTTCAAGTACTGTGAAGAGAATCAAGCAAAACAAACAAAAAATCCACCAATATCTCTCGAGAACACTGTAGGCAAGGGACTGGAGTTAACAAATGCAAAAATTGGCTTGCACATTTCTCATGTTTCCAAGAAATTCATGAGGTTCTTAAGAAATTAAGGGAGATCAACGAAGAAGAGAGAACTCTCCACTGCTCAATCCACACAACTAAGGACACTCTTCACGCTCTGCAGGCACGTTAAGCTGTTAGTTATCACTTCCCAGACAAGCCACAATGCAACTCTGGGAACCTGGTTTTGGTTTGCCCTTGAAAGAGACTACAAGTACTCATGCAGCCTTATATAGATGGCACAAAAGAGCTGAAAAGCAGTAGGAAGACCACTGATACAATCGTTTCTATACAGCCTCTAGGTGTTAATGCTCCTAGTCCCTCTTATGGCAAGGTCATACAAAGCTGAAGCTCACCTATAAGTCACTAGATTTTTTTCTCCAAAGACAGCTGTATAGCTTGCAAAGAGTTTGTTAGTTAAAACAGAGATCTACCATCTGAACTTACTAATTTGCAATCTTTCATTCCAAAACATAACATTAGAAAGTGATTAACAACATACCGAGCAGATCTGCAAAGCCTGAATAATAATTATCACATAAGCCTATCTTGGCTGTATCTATACTAAATGAAATATAACAGGAAAAAAATGCAGGTGAATAAACACTAAAAGTGAGAAATAAATCAGACTTGGCATGGGCAAAGCCTAGAAAGCCAACTCGACTGCATACAGAACAGTCAGATTTGTTACTCTAACCTAACAGCTACATAAGGCTAAAACAAAGGCATAATCATGACTATGAAAAAAGAGCTATTTGTGAAGATCGTGTTTTTCTGATATTCAGCTTCTGCTCATGCAGCGTTCGCCTTCTTCAGATGTCTTGACATCTTCACTGCATCATTTTTCAACCTCTGTCTCTAAACTTAAGTCAGCCTTCCCTTAAAGGCTGCATGTCTCTTAGTGATTTCTGAGGACTGTTTCCTCTTTCATTTTTTGTAACTATTACTTCATAGTGCTATCATGTATGACTCCTCCACCTCTGATCCTACTGTACTGGTTTTAACTTTTCAGTATTTTATCTGGGCCCAACACAAACGAAAAAACAATGCAAGAATCAATCCATTACCAGCTGCCCCTCAGCTCTGATACTCAAGTACAACACAGTCTGGATGGCTTTAATACAGCTTGACCCCTGAAATACAGCTGCTCATTCCACATGTGATCAGACATACTAGGAACAGACTTAGGAGCACAAGCACAACTGTCCAATGTGTGGGCATGCCTTTAATGTCAATATTATTAGCCATCAGTGTGACTGAAGTGATAAACACACAAACCAACTGTATTCTAGCCCATCACACCCAGACAGCATCTCCGTTCTCCTCCTCCAGCATAAAGCCACAACTGCTGCTCATTGAGTTGCCAAGCTTTCTACATTACCATTAGTAACATAAAAACAAGATTATGCTCAAATAGTACAGAAACTTTAGGGCCACAGGCTGAAAACACTTTGTGACTTCATTAATGAACAAGTGTTTCATTAGAGATTAGAGTCCCTATTTCTGTGTATTAACAACACAATGCTTTTAAAAATAAATACATTTGCGTTTTGAAGTCACTTGCCTTTTGCATCTCTCCTGCCTTCCCTCATAGAAGCACTGGACTCAGATATGTTCAGAAACCATCCAAGGTGGTATCATCAATACAACTCATCCTCCTGTCAACACAGAGTGATCAGGTGAATGTGGACACTCTAACAGGGGACCAGGACTCTCCTTCACACATTTCATGGTAAGGGTAGATGTACATTACTTTGCTGACCAGGAACAGAGAAGCAACTTCATTTATTTATTTATTTGCAGAAGGAGGAAAATGGCTATGAAAAACCAAACAGAAACAACGCAATGCATTCCTAGTAAATCCAGGAGATTCACATACATCTTCATTTCACCAGAAGTTAAAGAAAACCTGCAAAGCTTTTACATTTTTTGTTTCACTTCCTTTATAATCCTCTCGCCTTTATGCTGCCTTCTCTATTTAGCTTTTTCTTCAAGTGCGAGGAGGCATCCCAAATCAAGGGTCTTCCTCCTCTGTCAGCCAGGGCTCTCCTTTTCCCAGGCAGCACCCAATCAGTCAGGGGAGCATCTGAGACCAGCTGAGGACCAGGCTGTCCAAAGACTAGTCCTAGTCCTCTATGGAAGGCCACTCTGGCTTACTATGCAGTCAGGAAGATGTCTTCATTGAAGGTCATTTTCAGAGCTGCTCTTTCCCCATTGCCTCTCTAGGTAGAGAGAGAGCAACCACCAGGTATGGACTCAGCCAACTGCACAACTTTATTGCATCTAACAGCAGTTGCTACATTGAGTTAACACTTCCTAGTACACTGGAGTATCACCATCTGCAGGCTGGGGCCAGCCAGGATGGACATCTTTCCCTCACACCAATGGAAATGAGGCTACAGCACCATCATCATGAGAACCACTCTGCAACTTTATGGAGCCCAAAGCAGAGTCTCAAACAGTTATCACAAAGCTTCAAGATAGGTTTGTCCTTGAAATGCTGGTTATTTAACCAAAGCACCATTTTTAATAGCTACTTAGGAGACTTCTTCACTTCTTTTTTTGCTGAAATTATGATTCCTGTCTCACTGGGTGTTTTTATAGCATTACCATTCACGCTACATGACCAGCATAGCTGAAATATCTAACTGCCCACAAATAATTAAAAAGTCATCTCCACTTTTTAAATGTTTGGATAAATTTATTTATAGGGCAAGTTGGCAATTCCCCCAAAGTCATACCTTCCAACCAAAGCAACTCTGTCAGGTACTTAAAATATCAGCCCTTTCCCTATGGCTCTGCCTCTCACATCAGCTGGGATAGCTTTTTTCCCCTAGAATGCAAATAGTGACCTCAAGACTTGCTAGCAGCCGCTAAAGACCAAGCTGCACTAGGCAGTACTGCGCTGCTGGGCAGAAAAGGCCCCTCCTACGTGGAAACACCAACTCAGCATAACACTCAAGCATTGGCCTTTGTATTTTACTTCAAACAAGGCTCATAAACTTATACCGAGGCACACAGTAGCACACCTCTCTAAAGCAAGTGGGAAAAGAAACGCTCCTCAAAAGTCTTTATGACACAGTGGATGGGAAGGCATGTCAGCAGCAATGCCTGAGGAGGGTATTTTTTCCAGAGAGCACTTACAACACTGTTCCAACAATAGCATATGTACTTGCCCCCCATCTCTCTTCCCAAACATTTTGAATTCTGCTTAGCTTTACATTTTTCCACCATTCTCAGTTTGCAGCTTCACATAAATTGAAGTAAGTTGATCAAACGGTCATCTTTTTCAGCATATTAAATCTGATCCTCTGAAAAAGTTAAACCCCATAGATTGTTCACAGCATCTGGAAAGCAGATCCTTGACTGTCTCAGAAGAAAGAGATTTAAAAAAATTAAACACAGGAAATTATCAGTAACCATTGAGCTAATCAGCTTTGGAAAGCATGTGTTGTTTTGGGTTTTTTTCCATTAACACAACCCTTAATAAGCTGTTGATGCCATTCTGTTGTCTTTTTTTTTTTTTTTCTGGTGACACAAACTTCTTCCTGTGAATGGAGCTGAAAGAATCACTTCTTTCTGTGTTATTACAGCATCGGCACAAAACCCAAGCTGTACAATAATTCCCTTTCCTTTCCCATGCTCTCACAAACACATCAGCCTCTGTTACTAAACACCTTAACCCTGATTAGCCAGATCTTCCAGAGTATGATCCAGAGAGGGCGTGTTTGTTTCAGGGATCAGAAGCTAGGTGGAAAGAAAAGAATGGTCAGGACACAGAGAATGGAGAAAAGTGTGAGAAACTGAAGCCACATATCACACACACAAGTGAAGAACTACCAAGGGAAGAACTGCTTTGCTTTTCTACCTGCATCAGAGAAACATGAATATCAACTACAGTGTTCAGAGTTCTAAGGAATCACAATATTCACTCGCTTAATAAAACAACAAATGGAATAAATACTCTAGCTAATTATATTGAGAAGACAGTATTTGGAAAACTGTAAGTTTTCAGAAACTCAGAAGTTGAGTGCAGGCACTTTTTTCATTACATCAATGTAAGCCTTCAATACCAATACTTGGTTTACTGTGCCTGATGATCCCAAATTATCATTTAATAATAATCAGAACTTAATACCAGATTTCAAGACAAATGTGAATGCTAAGCAGTCACACAAATCACCAAAGGTTAGTCAGAGAGAATAGTTTAGTACAAACTGCTCCCCCTAGTAACTACTAGGGAAGTATCCCTTGTGCAGAAGTGACTCTTAAGAAGGCTGTGATTAATCATAGCTAAGACCATCAAAATCTTGAAAACATTTCCTTATGCACATGATTAACTTCTATGTAAATGGTCAGTACCATTGAAATAAAAAAAAAAGTAATCACATTTTAAAAGTTACTTGTGGGCAGACAGGAGTTCAACTTTGTCTCTGGAAGAGTTTTGCAACAATTCTCTGTTCAGAGACCAGTTTTGTAAAGCACAGAAAACTCTCAACTATAACTCATATTTGTGACAATGGAGACCATTTGAACAACTGGACCACAGGGGAAGTGGAAGAAATGCATTTATTTATCGTCATACAAAATGCAAATTGAGAAAGAGCAGTCCAATGAGAATTTACAGATTACTCCTTCCTTGCTCAAAAATCTCTGCAAGAAAATTTCCAAAATACTGTATTGCACTCTATCCAGAAACTGCTGGAAAACTGTGAGCAGCATAACTGTATAATTTAGCCACAAGCTCATATTGCATTTGGTCCTGAGAACTGTCCATATTTTATTTGTTTGTTTTTAAACCAACACCCTCCAGTTTCACATCTTCTACACTAGCTTTCAACACATTCATAAAAAAAAAGTAATTCACAGAAAGAGGGCCCTTCTTCAGGTTTTTTGTGCTACAATTTTGAGCAAAAGGGTTATTGCCAGAAGGGAAGTCCTCTCCTTCAAATTCAGCTGAAAAATATCGTTGTCATTTGACTTACACTGAAGCCTGAAAGATCTGGTCAAAAGTCAGGAGTCATCTACTGAAATACAACTGTCTACATCCTCACTAGATGTTTGGACTACTTTTATATTCAATTGGCAGAAACAGCACTTCTCCGATCTGATTCTGCTGACTAAATGTAGACTTCCACGTCAGGAAGAGATGAATTGATCCCTAGAAATGTTCTGCTTCCTGACTCTAAAGGGAGTGCAGAAAGCTGAGTTTCAACAGACAAATTCCACTTTCTCCATGCTGGGTATCACACTGAACAACCATATCTGGTTTCTCTGCTAGGAACTTACCAGCTTTGCTGGAATATCTGCCACTTTAACTGGTACAAATAAACCCGTGTAGTTCATGCACAACCCCCCTTAGTTCAACCCCTAAGCTTCATGCACAATCAAGGTAAAGAAAGGGGCACATCTGAGAAGCAATTCAGCTCAAGTAAGAACCTGAATTCTCCCCCAAAAGATGCCACTGCGTCTTCAGAGATTATGGGAATGAGCCTTATGAGCCTACCCCTTAATAAGATGAAGCAGTGAAGTGGCTTGAATTGGACAGACAGGCTCAGGCTGTTGCTTCTGAGAAGGTGGGAAACACAAAGCAGCCTCATCCATTATCTCCTCTCCACACCACTGAGGCTGAAACGTACAGCATCAGACCCCACAATAAAAGGCAAGGTTACAGCATGGATCACAGAGTCCTTCATAAAATACTTTGAAGGAAAATAAAAACAAAGCCACACCAAGGAAGTTTGAAAAATCTGTATTGTGGCCTACATAGTGTCTATCCACCCACAGCTTCACCAAGTGAGGATAAACAAGAGCTGAATGAAACTCTGCAAGCGCACACTTCAGTTGGCCAAATATCCAGCACAGTCTGGAGCAGCTAAGAATTAGTCCACACTCTCTTTATATTTAAAAAGAGAAGTGCAGACCCTCAAAAGGGTCTGAGACTTCTCTGTTAGCAACACCTGCTCTCAGCTGACCAGGTAACACAGAAGAATAAGATGGCAGTCCTGGATGCAGGCTCTCACTCATTCACGCTGCTGTCACTGAAAGAAGTCACCTCGTTAGCTGAGGACAGCCGGGCTTCCGCATTCAGCTTCTGCAGGAATACAGGATTTGGCAGCCTCCAGAAATCTGAGCTCTCTGTTTTTCTTCCCTTGGTTTACTAATGCCCATTTTGCCTTCCCTGCCTCCCTGCTCCCAATGCACACACATTTTAACGCTAAACCCCAGGTGTTACATGGTTTCTCCATACTTCCAGGCAAACACTACACACCTGCCCTCCCAAACTCACCAAGTATGCCTCCTCCACAGAGGTAGTAAACCTGCTGTAAGAGGACAATGCTTCATAGTAAGATGCTTAAGTTTAATTTAAAAAAAAATCTTCCTATCTCATGCCTTAAGAAAGTCTCACACCCACCATCTTACACAAAAATACATTCCCTTCAAGACTGTGATACATTACACACTCTTAATGGTTTCTACAGTTACATAGGCACAGACAATGTAATTAACAAGCAACATACCTTCTTGTAAAATAGGAGGAAGAAAATAAACAGAAGTTCACAAAAATATACTTAAGCTCAGAAATAAAACTACATTTTTATCTTATTTCATTATTTACTACGTGAGAAAAGACAAGATCCTGGATTATCTAGGTGAAAAACACAAATTTTCAATCTGTCTGATTTACAAAATACATTGTGTCCCTTATGAGGAAAATGATACCTTATTTATTCCCTTTAGATACACATCAATATTTTATCAAATATTTTTTCACTTTCCATTTCATTTGTTTTGTGCATAATGAAATCAAGAAAAAGAACAATCCTGTGTTAAAGTTATATTATGTTTTCTATTTCTTGTTACATAACCAGAAGTGCTACAGAAAATATTATTGTGGAGTTTAAAAAAAAAAAGGCACTTAAAAAAAAAAATTCTAACCAGGCAAGCATCACTGCATCACAGTAACATATAAGGTGCTTCTACACCCACTACTGGCATACATTTAAATTAAAATTACATGTAATATATACCAAACTTTCTGAATGCTGAATCTCTGCTGAACGCCCTTTCTGTATTTAACCTCCTCCATTGCTGACAAAGAGGTAAGATTTTCCAGGTTAGTAACAGCAAAATTCCACATTGCAAAAAAACAAAATGCTGTCATGCATATAAAGTCATTGACAGGGTCTGAAAATATCCCTCCCATGTCAAGATTAGTCTTAAGCAGAGAAATGGCAAGACAATATGAACATGTTATTCTCTTGTGGGAGAGCCAAGCAATTAAAAACCAACAGCCACATAAACCCTAAACCATCTCTTTTGAGAGAAATGGTGAATTTCAGTGCTCCTTTCTAATGAAACCAGAAGAACACACCAACCACTGTGCTGGAAATACTTCCTTGCAAAAGCAGACACATCCATGGTGGTAAGGGAATTTCCTGGTGTGGGTGATTTGTGACATTAGGGTCTTTCACATCATTTACAAAAAGGGCCACAGACTCCATGTTGGAAAACACACTCATGCCATCCCTCTGTGCTCGATGTACACCTGCCCAGGCAAAAACACCATGTTTCTGCATTGGAGCATGCACAGAGACACACTCACACCATCGCCTGGACCCACCACACCCCCACCATCTCCCACCAGAGCCACTCGCAACAGCCTGAGACACTGCTCTGAATCCAACCGGTATTTTCCTCTCCTCCCTGCATTACAGCCACAAGCCCAAATCCCTGTAGCTCAGCTTGGTTCTTCTGGGCCCACTTTGTTAAAATAAACACAAAGCAAGGGAGCCCACTGGGCTGGCTGAACAACAAGAAATTCGGCAGCAGAACTCCCTCACACTTGTGGGCACAGCTGATTTTACACCACGCGGCTGCTACGTTCACATTATTTTGTCAAAAAGTAAGGAGCAGCTTTCACCACAAATACTTGGAGCTTGAAAATTACAGCAAAACCAACTTCAGCTGGGTGCAAAGTGCGCTACAAGAGCGGTGTTTGAAGCCCCAACGTGACGCAACTGAGATCATACCAGGGATAGGGGCTTGCTAGAGGAAACGGGACCCACGCAAAGCCACAACGTATATATTAGGTGCCTATAGCTCATTCGCTGCCCCAGCTAGGAGCGCACAGCAAACAGATTTACACAGGCTACAAATCAATGAGGCACTGTGGCTGTGCCCATGCCAGTGACAAACCGCAGTGGGGAAAGGAGCCTGGACTGCCTGGCAGACCTGCCATTCCCCTCGGCCACTCTCCCGCACCCCCTTCCCTCAGCCCTTCCCCTTCCCCCCTCACAAGTTCAGTGTGGCCGCGGTGGGAGCAGCCCCGCAGCCCTGCGCCCGGCGATGGGAGCAGCCCGGCCTAAGCGCCCAAGTCACCCCAGTGTGGGTGGGCTGCAGGAGGCCGGCCAGGCCGGCTCGTCCCTGCGGTGGGCTGCCAGCCGCCCGGCCACCTGCAGGCCTCCGCCGCCCTACCTTGCTCCTCGCCGGCCCCAAAGCAGGCTCTGGGGTCCTCGGGGGGGAGCGGGGCTCCGCCGCCCTCCAGGGCTTTGCGTTTCTTCGACATCTGGTCGGTGTTGGGGAGTTGAGTTTCTCCTCTCTCTCTCTCCGGGGAGATGAGTGTATGTAGAGAGAGAGGGAGAGTGTGAGGGAGAGAGACACAGGGAGGGAGAGAGAGAGATTGAAAGAAATCGCTGCTTAAAGAGAGGGGAAGAGACTTTGGAGTGGCTGGAGAGCAAGTAGGAGGCAGGGACTAAGTGGAGAAATCCTACAAATCACAATCCCATCAATTCAGCCCCACGTCTAGAGGGGCTGTTGAGGTCTCCCCCTTCCTTGCTCATTCATCTGAGTGTGTGAGTGAAAATTAAAGATAAAGGTAATAGTCCTCTGCTGCTTTTCCAAATGTTAGCAGGTGGTGCTTTTTTTCCTTTCTATGGGGGGGTTGGAGGGGGGAGAGGAAGGAGGCAGNACGAGATGTGCCCCTCCCTTGGGGAGTCCCGTCCCGTCCCCCGCCGCCCCCGACCTGCCCCCTTTACAGGCGGATTTCAAAGCTTGCTAGAGGGTATTTGTAAGTGGGGGGGGGAGGGGGGGGTGAGGACACAACTTACCCTCCAAACTATGCACAAGCTCGTCTCTGCTTTCCCCTTCAGATCAACTTTAAAGAGCAGATTTTCAGTCAGTCCGGGAGGCAGACAGGCAGGGGAGGAGAGGGGAAATTGCTTAGGAATAGCTGCTGCCAAGTGGGTGAAGTTCAGGGCACAATCCTGGCTCTTCCACGCTCCAGTAGCCCAGCATCTTCCCGGGGTCTGGAGAACAAGGTGTTCAACAAGTCTTCCTTGTTACCCGAAATTGATTGATGATGGCTTTCCCGCCGGGCTGTATTTAACAAAACGATGCAGAGAGCTACTCTGACGAGCAGGAAATTTTAGAGGAGCTTGCAACATAGCTGCGGCTTTAATTTATCTGTCTCTCTCTATACATACGTATTTACACACATACACATGCACACCTGTGTATGTGTGTATGTCTATATAAATAAAAAGATATAAGTATCAATACAACGTTGGGTCCACAGGATCTTAGGAAAGCTTGCCTGTCGGCTGCGTGGAAGTTAGTTTTTCTTTAGCAAAAGGGGCTGATGCTTGGACACATCTCACGTCCAACAGGAGGCAATGACGTCTGTAGCTTCATTGCTATAACAGCACCAAGGCTGCAATTGCCATTCACTGAAATGATAAGGGGCGCTCAGACGTAAGCAGTCTGGACCTCTAGCAAGAGACTGAAGCGAAGATGATTTTTCCCCTCCCAAAACAAATAATAATGCTAAAAACACCTAAGGAAAGAGATGGGGAAACAGCTAAAGGAATCTAGGTCTTGCAGTCAGACTCTTCTGCAACATGATCCTCTAGCACCAAAAAACGTTTATTTTTTGCAGCTGACTAGACCTTGGGAAATTTCAATATATTATGATTATTCGGGCGGGGGGAGGGGAGGA
>VXBB01023797.1:374927-419529 GCA_013399915.1 Illadopsis cleaveri
TTTTGCCTTTTTTTTTTTTTTCCCCTCAATGAGATGCCTTACTGGCGTTTATTTATTTAATTTTTATGATCCTGCTCATGAAGCCAGTGCTGTTGGCGCGTTTACGGTTCCTTTGTGCGAGGGGATTTCCATCCTCCCTCCCCCCACCTTTTCTTTTATATTTTAAAAATTAATAATTGGAGGAATAATTGCTATTTTATTTATTTCATGCACGTCCCGTGTCCCTCCAGACACGGGTCTCCTCACGGGACCCCACGCCTTCCCCACCCCCGATTTTCTTCCCCCTCTCTCCCTGTCACTGCAGCACAGAGATTGGAACCAGGAGGCTGCACCAGCACACGCTCATCTTACTATATCATAACGGATTTCCCTCTCTTCCCAGAAAAGCAACCTTTTTTTTTTCTCCTCCTGTTTAATAGCCCACTCATTCAGCATTTGTACATTATCCGCACACCCACCGTTATTTCTTCTCTTGCCACTGCCTTCACCACCCCCTCCATTAATCATCAAGCCCTGGACTCTAAAGAATAATGGTTTATAAAATGGTTGCTCTGTGCATGTCCTCAGCTGCACGCATAACCCCAGCCTCCTGTCTGTGTGCCTCTTCTGCACATCAAGGTCAGAGGGAGGGCTGGAGGGCACAGTTAAACCCAAAACTTATTTACTTGCATTTTCTTCCCAACTGTCTCCTTCCACCCCGTTTCTTTTCCTCTGGAGAATTTAATGGCAAAGCTCCCCGGATTTCTGTGGGGTCAGGCCTTGCCCATTACTTCAGAATGTATCTGTGCTTAGCTCGGCAGAGAGGACAATATGCCGGTCCTATTAAAGTCAATGGCAATCAGTGAATTCAAGCGTCACCGGATTTGGCTGGCAGAGCATGCACAGCCACGCTCTGGCCAAACCCTGCCCCGTTTCAATTCAGCTTAACTGCAGCAGTGCCAAGCTGCTGCGAAGCTGGCTTGTGATGCTGGCGCAGCGCTGCCCTCCCATACAGGAATCCTTGGTGACGTTAAACAGCTGGAACAGATCCTGCACCTCCCTGCTGCCGCCATGCAAGGAGCCAGAAACTAGCTTCCACCTCCTGGCACCTCCCCAGCAGATAAAGGTCCTCCGAGGTCGTCGAGATTGGCTGGATAAATTAGAGCAGCCTAAAGACTATATTAATTTATACTGCAAACGAGTATGGTGCTGTCCAAGTCCCAGTGGTACAAGGCACAGCCGTTTCTGCATCCTCCCAGCTGCACTTACCCCTGCTCCCCTCCAGCTCAGGGCTGGGTACATTAACAATTATATGGTAGCAAATCTTTTTTTTTTTTTCTGTCAATACAAATCCCAAAGCTGTTAGACAGTTTGGTTCTGTGGCTCCAACTACTTTGAATAACCATTGTGCTCCTAAATACAAGAAAAACAATTTTTTAAAGTGCAAGCAATTAGACCACAAACTAAATTTCTGAAGAGAGAAAGAAATCTACCAAGTGAATAACTTGTGCACAGCAAGAGCTTCGCTGTGCATTTGAAACTTATTATTTACATTTATTACACACAGGGGAAAAAAAACCAAAACAACCAAATCCAGTGTCATAAAAACAGTGCTGGATGGCAATAGGGATCCCCACAGCAACAGGAATGCACTTATGCCTTTTAATACCTGGCTTATACATAAAACTGCATTTACATCTTTTTTTCAGCTGTATTTAACTTAATTGTGTCAGTGAGAGTGTTCAGTAGCTATCCATTTAACAGATAGGCCACTGAGCTATGCAGGACAGAGATTTTCAGGGTCTCAACCAAGCCCTGGCTCACCATACCAGGTATGAAGCAAGAGCTCAGCAATCTGCCCCAGTCACAGGACATTTGAGGAAGGACAGGAATTCACAAGGGCTCCCACAGTCCCAGGGATGGCAAGCAGCCTGACTTTACCCATGGTCACTTACATTCTGCCACTGTGACTGCCCTTTCTCATGAGTTGTTTTTTCCTTTTTTTTTTTTTAATATTTTATTTCAGTACGTCAAAATCAACCTTGGGATGCATTTGTGCGTATTTTTCACATTATGAGCAATGCAGTTCTCAACCTCCAAGTGTGTAAATGGGAGATGGGACAGATAGCCTGCACTAGCACGTATTAATAAGGGTGACTTTACTGCTCATTTCCCCACATTAAAAGGTGACCCTGTGAGAGCAAGGATAGCCACTGCCAGTGCATGCTGTGTGATACTGACAGTGGAATGATGCCCATGGAGCAGGAAGGAGCCCACTGTCTATGCAGAAATAGTCCCTCTTCCCTGTCAGCATGGCAGAGGGGAGTGGTGCCTGCCTGAGGGACAGGGTAGCTCCCTGCCTTTCACATAGAAAAAAGCACTGCACTCAATAATAGATCTGCCTTAGGAGAAGCAGGTTTGAAACCAGTCAGCCTTTGCTCTGCCTTGGGAGTTGCTCCAAGTCTTTGCCTGCAGATTGCAATGCTAAATTGAGACCATTATCTTGCATTGAGCTATTTTCATCCTGCAGTGCTCTAAAGCCTTAGCAGATATACAGGCTATGGTTCTATATGCACAGGAATCACTCCAGCTGCTAATGAAATGCGGCCACATATTAACCAGAGTCATGTGGTGCCTGCTCCCTGGGTGTGATGACTGCCAGATTTTGCTGTATCCAGCTGAGTTGAGTCTGGGTTTTGGTTAGTGAAATAGTTCATGCTATCTGAAAAAGACAACTGTCAGGATCTTTACATTCAGATAAGTAGGTATTGGCAGTTACACTCAGCCCTGGAATTCAGAACACCACCACTGAGACAAGGGTCTCTCCTCTGCAGTCCTGTTTTGTTCCACCACCCATATTCAATATTAATTATCAAAACAGTCCTCCTTCCACTCAGTGGTACAGGGAGCTGAGCCTGAACATCTAGAGCCTTTCACCCATGGGGTAGTTATTCAAAGGCCTCCCCAGATGTGAATAAAACACCACACATGGTGTTTTAGTGATCTATAGAAAATGAATTAATATTTTCACTGCAATTTCTTGTGGACTGTATGGGTAAAGCACTACAGCCACCTCCACAACCAGCTTTAATTCACACATATCTCTCCTGTCTGTAAGACACAAGAAAAGTGAATTACTTCATATTTACCATTATGGACAATTCATTTTAAAATGAAAAAAGCACAGTGAAATATAAACTGCGTGCCTCAACTGAACACTATAGCATCCACTTAGTATTGTACACACACCTTTGTATAGATGGCACACACTGCATTAAATAAGCATGCTTCCCTGTCTCTAGCAAGGGTAGAGAGGGAATTGTGTGGTGAAAGACGTAATTTGTACATTAGGAAGTCTCTGTTGCCAGATCAGCAGCAGCAGCACTGACGTCTGTACTCTCTCGCTTTGTTCCTGCTGCTATAAATCAAAGTGACTACAGTCCAAATGCCTCACTTGTTTAACTATAAATGCACTGTTAGTCAGAAAAATCAACACCAGGAGGGATCTAGATATACAGCATGTATTTTAAAGCTATTAAATAGAGATTGTTCAAAAAAGGAAAAGAACAAAAATTATAAATGTATGGTTTCTACAACAACAAAAACTTTTAAAGGGTGGAATCCAACAGAGTTATAAAAATTTTGTGTCTACAGGCACTGATGTCTTTAGTAAATGAACTATCAAATTTGCCTTTCTTAATGTGCATTGGGATTTTAATTCTTTTTCCCCAAATTAATGCAACCTCTTTAGAAGCCTATTTTCCCCTGTGCCCTCGTTTGTTTTCCTACTTGTGCAAACTACTGGAAGGAAATTAAAAAAGGATACATGAAATGGGTCCCATTTTACTTCCCCTTTTTTATATGCTTGTGTGTTTAGAATAAATATAAACATATCTGTCTCAGGCTGACTCAAAATTTGGGGAGAATTTTAGAAAGCTAAGTATCTCTTTTGCAGATGAGTTCCCAAGGCCTAGAATACAACTTAGATCTCTTCCAAGTTCTAAAAGAGGATTCAGTAGTTACATAAAAACTGTGGTGCCAGTGTCTGCTGCTGACCTGTTGCTCTGGGAGAGCAGGGGAACTCTCTTCCTAACGCCTGGAATCATTGTAGAAAAATGCAGCACAATTTCTTGACTAAAGGGAAAGGGAACAGAAGAAATTAAGAAAGTAACCTTCCAATACCAACGTCAGCTCAGCTGAGCTGTAAATCCTGTGTATCAGGCGACCCAGCCAGAAATATGCTGAGCTGTAGTTCTGAAGAGGAAATAACAGGATCAGGGAACAGCAGGTGAACACATTGTCAACACCACACTGACGTTGCTGTTGGAGCTGCTGCAATACAGTTCCTGAGACCACAAAATTTCTACAGTAAGATGTTCAGAGAGTATCAAAGCAAGAAGTCTGAAGGTATTTGTTTCACAGAGGCTCTCTTGTTCAGACTTGGCTAATGAATTTGCAACCAGATGTTCATTTTAACATCTGATCCAAAATGCACTGAAGTCAATGGAAAGTCAATTGGAAGTTCCAGATTACTGGAAAAAGTTACTGTAGAGACAATTTTTAAAAAACTACACAGAATGTAGCTGTTGGTCATTTGGCTTGTCACTGACTGTAGGTAAAACTGTGGAAGGGCAAAAGAGCAGACACGGAGTCACCAATTGTGTGTCACTGCAATTGTAATGTGAATTGGTAGAAACTACAACAACAACTTGAAAATAACTGTATTTACCTCTTTCTCATGCAGGCCAGCTTAGCCAGCATTCCTTCTCATTTGCCATGGATTAGGAGTGTGTACACATGGTTACTATAGCTCAGCTGGCACTGCTATAATATTTTGGGATGTGGTAACTATGTAAAATAGAGAATAATAGTATGATCAATGCTAGTTACCATCACTTTTTAGAAATAGCTCAACAGGCCACACAATACTTTAATTTTTTGTTTTGTTTCACTTCAGTTTATAAATGTTAATGTTGAAAGAGAACCATCTTGAGGTAACAGGCTTCTCTAGGTCTTTTGAATTCAGTTCCATTAACACTGATTTTAAAAGCTGTAAACAATAAGCAGTATAGGACATACTAAAGAGTCAGACAGGGATGCAGTGTCAGAAAAAGCAAAGCTAAACAAAGTCTTCTGAGTTTTAGAGAAACTAATTAGCGTTTGCAATCACTTCCCTGAACACAGTTTGCTCCACCTAAAGTCTTCAACTCAAGACTGATTGGATATCTTTCTAGATATTGTAATCTTACTGCAGAAGTTTTCAGCAGGGATTCTCTCAGCTCCACTATTCAGGAAGACTGACAGTTATCCTAATGGTCCTTCTGAGCACATGGCTCCTCAGTAGCTGGTGAACAGTGAGCACAGATCAGTCTTCTATTTTACCTCTAAAGTAAGGTGTCCTTAGAGAAAAGTTCACTTTCCCCTCTTGTGTACATTTGCATCTCTATCATTTGTGCACAGATCTTAAAAATAGGAAATCATGCATTGTCTTTGTATCACAAGGAGGCTGTAAGTTGGTGGACAAGAGTTCAAACTCACAAGAAAAGAGAGAGAAAACAACAAATTTCAGATGGGACTTTGTTTGGTGCTGTCCTCCCTCACACCTACTGAATTAGGAAGGGATGGAATTAAACTGAACATAGGTTCATACTAAACTCTGGTGAGAACTGCAGTGGAGTGGAGACATCTAGCTGCCTTGTGTCTCCCAACAGCATCTGTGAATCAGGAAATCCTGGATCTGGAGAGAGGTTATAGATACTAACTTCTTTAGGAGAAAGCAAACAAGCCCACCCCTGCCAAGAGGGAGCATAAAACTGGGATGGAGAGAAAATTATACATACTGTTTATTTTTCCTCTTTTTCTTTCTGGACCCTTCCCTAACAAAATCTTATTTCCTTTTATTCCTTAAGTCTGGTTTCTAAGGGAGGCACTTTATTTTTTGCCGTTTGAGTTACACGGTGTTAAAATGCAGCTTTGAATGTGCAAATTACCACAAGAAACATTGCTGAAAATACCTCCTTGATCCAGCACTGAAGAGCCTGTATTGTTCAGTATGCACCCCATGCCTCACTACGAAGCCTAAAAGCAGGGCAGCACATAATACTGCAGGCAACTCCCCCTTACACTGTAAACAGACCCAGTTCCTGCCTGTTTCCAGAGGCACAGCCAATGCACAGGCTTCACAGTAAGGTGGGATTGTACACAGCACATCACACCTGCATCCCCACAGGGAGAGACTGAGCAGGCTGCACAGTGTCCTGCTCTGTGGAGTTACCATTGGAGTTCTGCCCACGAGCCACAGCCTGCTGAAGCCACATACAGAAGCACAGATTTAGACACACCATGAACTGAGGGACTGAAAAATCAAGTTTTGATGCGTGCCTGCTTGAGGGCTGTGAAACATCATGTGTGCCCCTCATTTCATATGGCATCAAGCTGCTGCAGCCAGATGTCAGAGGCTCTGGGAGTGCAGCAGTCAGCAGCAGGATATGGCAATGGGGCTACAGCCTTACTCCTTCAGCTGCTCAGCACTCTCCTTCCAGCTTCAGCCTGTGCCTGCTCCCAGTGCACATAAACACAGGCACGTGCTAGCTTCAGCAGTAACTAAACTTTCTACGCTCACAAATTCTGACTCTATAGCTTGGGAACTATCCAAAATTGCAGTTGGAGCCCAGCTGTTCTCTACCATCACCCAATAAACAAAGGCCAAGCAACTCTGCATTTATGCTTCTGCAAGAGAGATGAGAACAGGGAGACACTGAACTGGTTTTGCGTGAAAAAGTACGGGGATTATCCTAGTTACAACTATCTAATCACAACAAAATAATCCCCGTGACCATGGAGGTGAGGATTCAGATAATGACGTGCATCTGGAATGAAATAGGAGATTTCGGACCTCAGGACGACAGAAGGATAATAAGAATACTGGCCCAAGCTCAAACACTAATGCATACCAAACATTAATGCACCACAAACAACAGCTGCTGCAGAGGATTGGTTCTGATTCTCTCAGGGAAGAGATATCACCAGCAGAAGGAAATCTGCAGTGTTATTTTTTGATGGATGAGGAGGCAGCTTATATTCTGAAGCCAGCACCCATGTCAAGAGCAACATCAAGTTCACAGTCCAGACTAAGGCTGGCACCTCTAGCTCAAAACTAGCTGAGTTTGCAGGCAACTCTGACAACATAAGCAGCAAGGTCACAGGTGCAGAAGCAAGTACTTGTTTCCCCTCAAGAAATCCCTTGAGAATCAGTTTGAGAGTGTCCTTGTCAAGCAAAGAAGTTTGCACTGTAACATCAACCGCTTTTCCTATCAAAGGAAGATTTCAGCCTCCAGGGATGTTGGTTTTGTTGCTGTTCTCCCCTTCTTCTTTCCTCCTTTTGTCAGCCCAAGAATAACAAGAGAGCCAAATGAAATCTGCCAGCTCATTTGGTCTTTCCAAACCAATGCTTTGCCAGGATTTTCTGTGCCTTTTGTTGCTAGGATTTTCAAATGACTCCCCAAGTCTCAGAGTGATCTGAAACCTCTTAGCTTCCGAGATCAAGTATATTTACTGTAATATAAATGAATTGTAGCAGTTTTAACTGGAGCTAAATTTATCAAAGGAAATCACATAGTGAGCTAATCGGGCAGGCCATTTTTCTATAAGGGAAATGTGAACCTAAGAGCTAAACTTTACCCAGAAAATTTAGGCTAAGCATTTCCCCCAGTGATTAGGGTGTCAGCAGATTGAGGGATATATTTTCAAGAAAGCTGTGGAGAGAAACCCTTTGTGAAGGATTCTCACCATTCTGTTGACAGGTGCCAGTGTAAGCAATTGTGTGGTTTCCCAGTGAAAGAAAGATAAATGAATTCGAGTTCAAGCCTTACTTGTAAGAAGCCCTCATGTTGCCATGATGAATTTTGGCAGCCCACCAAACCTGAGAGAAACTCAATGGACCAGCATAATCCCCGATCTCTGAAGTTAGTTGAGGTTGAGTCACACCCAGAACAATCTGTCCTGTTCATTCATTAATAAGAGAGGAGACTAAAACACTGTATGGACAGCTTCTGCTATCAGGGGCAAGGCGTGCTAAAAAGATATTTATGACTTAAGAGCACAAGGCTCCCTCCCAGTCTCTCTGGAAGAAAAACATGCAGTTTTGTAGTAAATTCAGATCTAGACTGCCAAGTTATCCTAGAGCATCAAAAGCTGACCCACTAGCTTGCCACACATAAGCCTGTCACAGTCTGTTGTGCCATGAATGAATCTTCACCACCTGACTGACTTCACAGCACCTTTGCCCAGTACCTGCTGGACTGCACTGTGACAATCAAGGTTATTTAACCTTAGTCTAGCTTACACATTGCTCTAATCAGGACAATGCCCACAGTAGCAACAGGAGGATATTGGAATGATATTCTACCACTGCCTTGACATTGATTCAGCGCTTGTGCCTGCAGGATTATCGCCTACTTTTCTTATTGCCCTGAAAATGCCATTACTGGTGAGAGATTCCACATAAAAGACTCTTGAAGAAATGAAATTTAGGGATTTTTTTTCATGCTGTGTATGAAAACAGCATTCAGACTCATACATAAAAATTCCTTCGAGTATAAGTATCCAAAGAACAAATTTATTGTTTTGATAGCAGTGAACCCCAAAGATGGAGTTACAAACATACCTCAGATTATACCAACTGTAATTATGAGGCAGATGTTCTTCCTGATCTGGGATATTATGGTAGTTATTCAGTCATTTTAACTAAGAAATTGCTTTACAAAACCAGTTCAGAGCTAGCTCCAGTTTTGGGAAATCTGTAATCAATGGTACCTTCTGAGAAGGTATTTGCCTCAGGTTCTTGACTTTCCTGGAAAAGAGGTGCTGGGCTGGGACTTTACATCAGCAGTGTAGCTTTTCTGTGTTCTTATCAGTAATGGAGGATGCCAATGCCTTTGAAATAACTCATTTTGATCTTTTACTGAAGCTTGAAAAACAAAAATGCAAGCATTTTTCCCTGTTTTTTACTACTGCTTATTTTTAATAAAATAATCATAATAAAGAAATGTCTGCTCCAGAAAGGCTTTTAGAACAGCCAAAGCAAAGACTAAGCCTAAATGATCCATCTCAGATCTTACTTCATACTTGACTGCTTCTGAAAAAGGAAATTTTGGGTGGTTTATCAATTCCCTGTAGATATCCAGCCAGGATGGATGTATTGAATTTTAAAAAACCCTTCAACTTACTTGCTGCAGCGAAGTACTTTGGTTAGTTCTTTACCTGAAGTAATAAATTAAAAGCAGCCCATTATCTGGGTTGCAGTGCAACTCATTTCAAAAGCCTGACATTTACAGTAGATGAACTCTTAAATATATAAACATTTCCCACTTCTACTAACACTAATCTTTCAATTCACTTTAACCACAAATGATTTTAAATAGCTAATAGATCTTTAGAATCACTTGTATTTGCACTTCTGGAATAGTCATCAAATGTCCTAATACATCTACAGTAAGGTAATACATCCTGAATGTAGTTCTAAGAACAATTAATTAAAATGGGAAAATATTTGGAACAGTTCTAGTAAGATTTGTTTATAAAAGCTGTTTCTGTGGGTAGCAGTAACTGTTGTACTCAAGTCTTTAAAGCCCCCTTGAAAGTATTTACACCTGAATGGAATGAAGATTTCTCAGAAGAAAGACAATGATGACAGAGCCAGCAAAGTTATGTGCTACCTGCTTCTTTAAATGTTTTGCTTCCATAGCAGGGTTAGATGGTTACTTGATCATGGTGTTAAGGAGCACTGTGTTTTGCTGAAGCTCTAATTCCCTTAGATCTAGACAGAGAAAAAACAGTGACTGCCACATGCTTTCACAGTTTCACAGAAATATCCATGCATGTTGGAAGAGCAGCACAGTCACTGATAAACATCTCTGCAGTGAGAGCCCACGCTTCACATGTCAAGAATATGCTGCACTGAAAGAGCAGAAGAATTGCTCTTACAGCTAGTTAGGAACTAGAATTACAATCTTCTGGAAAATCCTCATGCACTTTTGTCACGTATTACGACAAAGAACTGCAACTTCAGATTTTCTCATAAACCAATTGTGAAACCTGTCAGTTAAGAGAGCAACCTAGCACATTATGTTCCATTTCATTCCTATGTCCTTGATCAGTTGCTGTGTTTCATGGGAACATTAGTTCAGGCAATTTTAACCCTCTTTTCTTGCAGAGCCTGTGCCCCAGCTGCACCCTTCCTCACATGCCACAGCAACATGTGCCTGCAGCAGGAGATCCAGCAGGCCCTGTGCAGGGGGAAGAAGGAAGACTACCAATTGCAACAGAAAGAAATTAGCAGGTTAGAGATTAATGACAAGCCCCAAAGCCTACAAACAATACTCAGGTAGACAGCCTGCACGGCCTATCCACACACTCGCCTTGAACATGCTGGTGTCTAACTTTTATGCTAAATTATCTCAAACAACAGGGTTCTAGAACTGGATTATGATTATAGCAAAATGGAGGGATTGTCAAAAAGTGAAAAATGTCACTTGTTTTATTGTTGTTCTCAAAACCTTATGGCTTACCACCCTGAAAGGAGACAAGGGTGTGTGCAGCAACAAAATCTTGCATTGTGAGAAGACTGACAGATCTAATCATCATTTCTGCCTCAGAAATTTTTTAAATGCAGTATGTGAAAAAATGCAGACCCTTGGGAAATAAGTGAGGCTGTTAAAAATAAATAGGTTCCAGCTTTTCAGGAAGAGCAGATTCACTACAGTGACGTAAAAACACCCAGCAGCTTGTCCCAGCCATTTCCCGTGAGACGCTGCTGATGTAGGAAGAAACAGCAGCTCACACGGCTGCCTGGAAATTTAAATGCCAGGATGTTACTTCTTGAACATCTTGATTTTTTTCCAAACCTCACCTTTGACACAGCAGCAGTACTGGCACAGTCCTCCCATACCCTCAGAAAGACCCTTTGACCTACTGAAGACTTAAAAAGAAAAAACAAACAAACAAAAAACCAAAAGAAAACAAAAAAACCCTAAAACCATAACAAAATATCACATTATGTCTCCAGATACATTACAAGATACTAGCAGTCTTATTAATTTAATTTTAGAAATTAAAGATCTCATAGTTTTCATTTTAGGGTCTTTAATTTTCTATTGAAGAGGATAATGCAACCCAAGTATATTTTGGGTGTCAGGTCCATGGACTTGCCCAAAAAAAAGGACCAATGCTGTGGTATGCCACCTTGGTGCAGAGGTGCAGTGTTTGGCAAGCCTGAGCCAAGGCACAGAAAATAAAAAAAGAAGCACTTCAACAGATGGTTTCCCCATGAATGGAAATACTGATTTACAGCAGACTATTTCTGTGGTAGGTACTACAGCTGCAGGCTTGGTAGTGACAAAGAAAATACCTGCATTTCAAAGCATATGTCTGCATTTTCAGTTCAAAAAGGTTTGTTTCAGAACCATGTAGAGACTGCCTGGGTGAGGTATTTAGTCATTTTATTTAGTAGGAAAAATCTTTCAGCAAACATTTCCTGATACCTCTGTTTTCTCTCAAGTTAATTCATCAGGATCTAGCTCATTTACTGTTTCCTTCTTAGATTTCTACTCACTTTTTCCACAAAAATCCTGTTAAGTCCTAACCAGTGTTTTCCATAAGACAGACCACATGAATTGGTGTTTGTTTATAAAAGGAGTGCAGAGATTACATGTTGGAAAAGATTCTTTACACATAATCACTTCAACACATGTCTTTCCACCCTACTTACAGTAAGACTGCAAGTCATGTTAACATCTCAATAAGAAAAAGAGTATTGGTTGGCCTGTTGTACTGCTCCATGAGAATGAAGAAAGGACTGTTTATATATATTAAAAATATGTAGGAAATATAAACCCATTAAAATGTGTCTAGAAACTGAAAGAAAACAGAATCATCTCAGTAGGTTCCCCTTGATAGATAAGGAGTCAGGTAAGTAATACCAGGCAAGATCCATTGTCTTTTCATCCTCTTATTTGCCCTGGGTAGTACACAGCTGTTACTAGACCAGCAGAAGCCCATTTCACAGACATGGACCTTCAACAGAAAGTAGTCTCTCTTCAGAGAATTTCTGGTAGCAACATCTGGAAGGAAAAAGCCACAATCAAAAACTGAGAGATATAGTGAAGCTGCACATCTTTGAAGAGAAACCCTATAGCCTGTAACTTTTACAGGACAGAAGTTGACACTTTTGAGCAGGTTGTTATATATGTAAGGAATAGGAAGGAGACAAACCAAGCAAGATCCTGTGATTTCTACCACAAAGAGCTTCACTCGACCACTGCATCATCCCGCAAAACCTTCCTTTCTCAGGCCTCTTCATAAGAAAAGGGAGCCCTTAAAGAAAAACCCTTTCATAGGAAGGTCAATCTCTAGAATGACTTCAAAAGCCCATGGTCCTAGAGGAATAAGACAGCAGCCTTGCGATGAAACCAAACACAATAGGAAGGCCAGAGTTTTGCTGCTGGCTTCAGTGTTAGCAAGACTGTTTTTGCTGTTATTTCAGAGTATAAGAATTACTTGAACAACAAAGTAAGTTCAGCCCTGCTTTGCCAGAGGCAGCAAAGCAGGCCCAGCAAAGGCATGAGCAGAGTCACTCTCCAGACCTGCTCTCACTAGAAGCTGTTCTGCAAGCAGCAGTTAGCAAAACCTGGATTCCTTCTGGAACACTGAAGATTTACTTCTCCACCACCTTTCCCAGCAACAAGCCAGCTTCCTCCAGCATCCACCTAGCACCCTGTGGGGTGAGAGGCAGCCCACACAGTGTCCAATCACCATCTAAGTGACCACCAAGCCCACTGGCCTGCTGCTGCACAGGGCCCTGGGCTGTCCCTCCTCTCCTGGCAAAGCAACACCAGCAGCAGCTCCTTCCTCAACTCAGGTCCCAAATCAGAGAGTTTAATGATCATTGAAAGCTTGTTTCAGAGTTGGCAAAAATTGAGCAGTGGGGCTAAAAAGCTATGAAAGGGAAAGGAATGGGGATGGATAAGCAGGCAGTGAGCTCATATGTGTTGTTTTAGCAGTTCAAGCTAAAAAGGAACTTTTTATATATACATGTATAAAGGGCTGGTAACTGGCAGGATTCTCAGTATCAAAAGAAGCTTGGCCCTGTTTCAAAAGACCATCAGCCTATTTGAAGTTAGCTGGTGTTTTTTCTCTGGTAATGACTTTAACATTGTTCTTACTTTTACTAGCCACACCGGGCACTATTCCATTTAACAGACTAAAGCTCTCAGTTCTCCAAGTAACTCTGCAAGCCCAGTAACATTACTCAGTGTAAGTCAGCCAGACATGTTGCATTTCTTCCTGAAATGAGCCTGTTGCAGGTGGAGAGGGCAACACTTGTATGAACCAGAACAATCATCCCCACAAAGACAGAAAATATGTCCCCCATTTTGCCCTGCTTCAGGTGGAGGCGGTCCAAATCAACCAGGATGGACATTAATTGCAGCAGTTCTGCTGCAAGAGACTCCAGGGGTGCTAGATGCCAAAGAAAAATATTTTCCAAGCCTTCAGCACAGCTGGAGCTTTGAGAAGTCTGGCTTTGATTCACAAGAGGGTGTAAGTGTCACGACATTCACTATGGGGGCCCTTTGCTTTTTTGATAAATTAGTGATTCCGATCTCTAAGTTAGAGATGGGGGGAAATAAGTGGGTCTGGGGTTTATTGCTAAAGAGAAATGTAAAGAAATTAATTTTAAGATGAATATATAATGTTTCTTTTATTAATTTTGAGGTTTTTTTCCTGATTGCATTAGATTAAATCTATTCCTGAAGAAAAACAAAACCCCAAAATTAAAATTGAAAATTCAGTCATTCCCTGAATTATTTATCACCTTTTTTGAGAGAATAAAAGCTATCCATCACATTTAGTGTGACTTCACATCTAATTCTGATAAACGCAGTCCTCTACAGCATGAAAAATTCCCTCTGCCTTAACAAAAAGACATAAATGGTGCCAGATATCCTAAGCAAGTAAGTATTTGCTCATCCCCATCAGTAATTTCTTTTGAAGTTATCCTTATCAGGAATAGCTGGATATAAAACTCTATAGTTCATTATCTGCTTTATCACATAGGCAAGAAAACAGAGTTACAACATCTGTTACAACAATTTAGCCTCCATACACCTCAGATTAAATAAAGATTCAGAGTTGTGACTGTCAAGAAATTGTGATGCAAGTTTCATTCCTTGATCCATCAGTGTTGGCATATGACCTTCATGTAACTTTTATGCCCAGCTTCCCTCTTAGTAAAAGTTGATGTCACTCGTTTTTATAAAGTACCCTGGTCAACAGTGCTAGAGCAGTGTTAGATAAAAGACTAGCAAATTTTTTTCTACCCATGTCTTGTCATCCAGCTCTAAACTTGACACTGAGCGTAAAATGGTGCTCAGAAATTTGTAATTTTCTGTTTATGTTTCATAGACATACACTGAACCATTTATTTAGCAAAACATTTTAACAGAGTCTGTTAAAAAAAATGCATACACAGTGGTTACATAAAACATTGTAGTCTCATTTTAGCTTCTCTGTCTTTTGGGTGAATTTGAAATCTCCATGTTCTCTGCCATATTTTACATTAAAGGCATTCAGGAGAGTGCAGGGTCTGCTGTACTGTGTTACAATTCCAGCTTAGTTTTCATTCTGTATTATATTTTCAATGCATCTACCTCACAGAACCTTACAGCAGTCTCCCAGTACCTAAAAATGTTCTACAAGAAAGCTGGAGGAAAATTTCTTACATGTAGTGACAGGACAAGGTGGACAGCTTCAAATTGACAGAGGGCAGAGTTAGATTAGCTACAAGGAAGAAATTTTTCTCAATGAGGATAATAAGACACTGGAACGTGCTGCCCAGAGATGCTGTGGATGCTCCATCCCTGTAAGTGTTCATAGCCACATTAGACAGGTTTTGACTAGCCTGGTGTAGTGAAAGGTGTCCCTGCCCATGAAGGGGGTTTGGAATGATCTTTAAGGTCCCTTCCCACCCAAATAATTCTATGATTCTATGAAATCTGACTGCTTTCTCTTCTGAATTAGTGTTACACAGACAGTGATGTCCATTTAGAATGAAAAATAAACAGTTGCATTTACAATTAAAGAACTCCTGCACAAGAATTACTGCTTTACACCAGATCCATGTGCTTCTGAAGAAACATTAAAAAAAAATCTTCAATAAGTAGTTTGGAAGTGGCTTTTTAACTGGATTGTTTTTACATGAGTTAGCGTTTAGCTCATGTCCTATCCAAATCACTCTTGCAGCTTTCAAAAGCTTAGCTTTGTAAACCTCAATAGGAAAAAAAAATTAATTTTGTTTTAATATCAGGTCAGGAATGAAAGATTTTCTTATGGTACAGGAAACAAGCCTGTTAAATCTTACTTCAAGATTAAAAAAAGTAATGTATTTGGCTCTGTAGTTCTGGTATTCAGTCCTCATGGGTAACAGAGATCATAGTCATCATATGAGCACACATGGTAAAGTGAATTCCATCAGGATACCACAAAGCAATTGACCTAATTCTATAGCCAGTGTAAGCCATGAATGACTGTTTAAAAAAAAAAAAAAAAAAAAAGGCGGGGAAATAAAGTCCAACCGTACTATTTTTTAAAAGTTATATTCTCACATAAGTAAGCACATGACTTTTCTGATATTACTGAATGACCCACAGATCAAGCTTGGTATGAAATGGCATCAGACCAAACCTGCCTTGTAAGAGATAGTGTCTCCTTTTATTGTTATGGTTTCCTTTTAAATTGCTGGCACTTTCTTGCCTTCAAAGAGATAGCTGCTCTCCTTCTCTTACCTGAAATCTCAGCCAGGTCTGATACCTGGACACACGCATTGCTACAGTACTGTACTTACAAGTCAGCCCTGACAAGCAGCACGGGGGGATACTACAGACCACCTTGAATTAGGCAGTTTTTACAGAAAATGTAAAGGTAGGAGAAGCCTTAAGCTATGCATAGACACAACATTATCAATCTTCCTTCAAGAATGTCAGAAATTACAAAGCCTATAAGAATATTACTTTGGTGTTCTCCTGTTGGTTAGGGTTTGTTTTTTTTTCTTTTTTCAATTAATAGGAGACATAAGAGGTAGAGAAATACTGAATTCAACCTACCTACCCACTGAAGAGATTATCTTTGTACTGTCATTAACTGATTTATCATTAATCATTGCAATGTGGGAAGGCAGTGAAGGATAAGCCCCTTCTATATCCTCACCCAGTATTCTGCTCAAAAACAGAACTGCTGGCCCAATTGCAACCCTACCTGGAAACCTCAGTTCTGGATCAGGCACCCATCAGCCAGATGTCTTTCAAACAGAAGACTGAGAACAGTTTACTCTGTCTAATACACCAAATCCATACTCTGATGTTAATAACCTACACAAAGAATATGCAATTCCTATTGCTCTGGACAGATAAACCACCAAAAACCAGCTGAAAGACAATGTCAGGACAAAACTAAAGCCAACCCAGGCAGCAGCATAGTTCAGTATAGTGAGACCTGCCTCCCTGTGCTTTCACGTGGCTGTGGGGTTGCTGGTCATTGCTATTATGACACAGCCTTAATTATTTCATCACCCATGTGTGCAGCAGAAACATCAGGCTGACATCTGTTTGTTCTAACAAAGTGATAAACAGCTGACTGCTGTAACAAGATGGCTTATGACCATGACTGCTGTGACAATGAGTGGAAATCACAGAGCTCGATGCCATATGGCATTTGTCACCAGATAAAAGAATAGAACAGAAGGATGAGCTTCTCTCACTGCTATCAAAGCTTCTGCTGCCTCAAGACACCAAAACCATAGTCTGTGACTTCCTAGGCAAAATCTGAAACACTTTCCTACTCTTCTCAAAACCTGTACAATCTTTCATTATCCTGCCTTTACTTGGCCATAATTTGATCTCATCACTTCCTTGCAGCAAAACTAGGCCAGAGTCCAGGTCCAGCCTGGACAGTTTCCCAGTTTGTGAATTAGGATGTGGCTGGAAAGAGATAGACTGCAGAAACAGCTGAACCAGAACTATCACTTCCTAGGGAGGGGCTGCAAGTGGCCGCCAAGTCCCTATGAAAGAGGTGAGCATCACTTCCCTCCCTGCTCTTTTGACTGAGCATAGCATGGGCAGCAGTGAGTTTTATGTTCATGTGTGCTCTGAGCACAGCCAACAACTCAGGAGTTTTCAGTCACAAACACCCCCTCCACTGTGATCATAAAAGTCCCCCCCACAAGGGACCCAGTTCCCCACACTTGGCTACATTCATGTGTATTTGCACATCCAACTTTACCTGCACAGCTTTTGGAGCAAATAGGATCTTCCTTGGTTTTACACATGGACTGTCTAGTTTTTGCTGTCTTTGATCTAGGTGGTAAAATAGCACTGAAACCCTGCTTTTGATGTCAAATTACTAACTCCAAGAATCTTGAATTAGCGACACTTCTCAATTTCCTGTAAACTGACTTGGCAGAATGTGTCACTGGAGGGGGAAACTTTAAGGCACAGATATGTTTCTGTTACCATATATGTTAACATGAAAATTGGCCAATAGCTATTCCTATTTATTTCCACATACTGACACTTTGAAATATCATTAAGGAGGGGTTATTCAATAGATTATTATGGTGCTAAGTGCTAATGCTATATCCTACCTTCCTAACAAAACCCCACAGAATTGCTGAATTGTGAAGTAACTTCTGGAAATCAGCTAGTCCAACCCCCCTCCTCAAAGCAGGATCAGCTCAAAGCAGATTGGTCAAGTCTGATTTTGAATAATCCTAAAGGTGGAGACTGTACAGCCTGTCTAGACAACCTGTTGCCCAACTGCTTGGCCATCTTCACATAAAAAGTGCTTGTATTATGTTTAAATGCAATACTTTGAACTTTAGTTTGTTCCCACTGCCTCCTGACTTCTGAATTTTCTTTTAGGTAAGCTAATTCAACAAGTCAAAGCTTGCATCTAATAAAAGAAATCCTGATTATTCCTCCTACGGGCCCCAGCACTGGAGAGGTGAGTATTAGAAGGGCACTGGAAGTTATGCACAAAAACGCTGCAGAAAACACATTAATCCTTGAGAAACATGCAACTTCCCTCCCAGGACACTGCTGCAGGGCTGTCCAGACCTGCCCCCTACAGCCAACTGCAGCCCCAGCTCTGAAGGGCTGTTCACATTTCTGGGTGACAGTCAGCCATGAGTGCACAGATAAGCCACGCTTTCCATAGCCCTTCCCTTTGCTCAGGGGATGTGTAGAAGTGCCCTCCTCTGCAAGGGACAAAGCCCTTGACTCCATGTCAGTATGACAGGACTTGAATTTCCCAGGTTCCCAAGATCTGGAGATTCTGCTCGTAAATGGGCACCAAAATTGTACACCAAAATATGCAAAAATTAGTGTTATTTACAGTTTTCTTTCATGCTAGAAACTCATCTAAATTCCAGTAAGAACGTCCCTAGGTAAGGATCCAGCAGAAGGGAGAGTTTGAACATTATTTTATAACTAAAAGTGCATCACCAGAACAGTTTTTCATCAACAAAATCTCCAGCTTACTTATGGAACTTCTACCAGATTTCCTTCTGTGAGGCTGTTATAGTTCTTGAAGCATATTCCAACATTTTTGTCATCTGATCAGCCCTGCATAATTTTCTTGATAGCAGCTATGTGTGCTTTCTTCATAGTCTTCCCCCTAGTGCATTAATACTTTTTTTTTAATCTTTCCAGGGATTGTGAAAAATGTCTTTTGTTTCTTCCTTTTCTTACACTCTCTCCCACATTAACACCAGCCTATGCTTTTGCCTAATGGAAAACATCCAAGATGGACCTTTTAAAGATAAGAAGTAATTTTGAAACTTTTTTTTTTAAATCTAGAAAGATAAATATATTTGCTTCTGATATGAGAGACCTGTGCTTAGCTTATATTCTGCCACAAGTCTCCACTTTAACCTCAGCTGGACTCACCTACCCTATTCTTGTCCAGTTATTCTGGAGAGGTATTGGGAGAATAAAATATCTGAAAAAAAAGCTATATTGGGTGAATTTGTGTCATATCACAAGCATTTTCCTATTATGGCTTTTTACAAATGGATACTAGAAGAATGCAATAAAACAGATTCCTTTGCATTTATGTTGTTGAGAGTTAAAATGGAGGCCAACATTATGTAGAAATCTATTTAAGTGATGCTCTTAGTGGGAAAAATCAGGGAATAACAGCAGTGGAAATAAGCACATCACCTGTAGAGTTGTGTTCAGTAAGAGTCTCTCTCACAGAGGTTACACAGCTGGTGACTGAGACAAAGCAGAAGGAATATCATAAACAGTGTGTTTTGCATGAAAGAGTCACCAGATTGTAATATGGGCTATTTCTGCAGTTCTTGTACATGGTGAATTCTCCAAACCATGCTGCAGTTTATTAACCAGAGAGGAAGGAGAACAGTGGAAAATAAAAGATGTTAACTTGTGACCTAAATTCCTTACACTTTTTAAACTTCTTTCCTCTTGAACAGAGTATCTGAAAGCAATATCCTGGCATGAGTTTAATCAAATTTAAAGTAACTCATGATAATCTTCTGGGGCCTGTTATGTCTGTGAAAAGTTATTTCTTTCCTTAAGCCCTGCTTTCCTTCTGGAAGTCTGTTAGTGATGAAATAAGCAAGCAGTAGTGTCTGAGGCAGTAAATACAGCAGTCACCCCCCATCCTACCCTCCATCCAATCTCTCCTTACTGCTTCCCAAAAGAATACATCAAATTTCACTAATGAAACAGCTACTTTTTTTCCTCTCTGAGATAAAGGGGAATGAACAAGAGCAGTGGCAACCATCATAATGGACATACATTACAAGGTTTTGGCAGTCATATTCAAATACTGGAAGCAGAAATTAAGCATTTAATATGATTTGAGGAAACCAATTCAAACCACCATTTTCCCTGTTGTTCTTTAAAGAATATTTTCTTTAGTACATGAATCCAGTGTTGTTATACAGCTGGATTTCTGGTTGTTAACTGAAATTTCTGGAAAGCCCCTGAACACCTTCTTGTGTTTCTCTGGTTTTTTGTTTTGATTTGTTTGGGGGTGGTCTTTTAATCTCTTCACCAAGAGTGAAGTATCTAGTGTCTTCCTTTATGCTCTTTTCTATCTTAAAGCAGTCACTATCACCAGCAGAACTTGTTTTTCTTTGCTTTTCCTTCCAGGAAAGAAGGCTGGGTTTCATTAAATCTCTCCAGCAATGAAGTGAATGAGTGTCCCACTGGGCACCAACTGGATTCATGTTAAGCCTCTCCATCTCCAAATCTCAATAAGATATTGAGAAACATTCATTGAGACAACTACCAAATGCAGCTGATTCTCAGTTCTCAAATTTAAGTAGCAATCTGTATCCTGGGTCTAAGGCTACATTCCCACAGCACTATCAAATTTCACCTTTGATTTTAGTGTGATTATTGAAGGATGCCCCTCAAAACCCAAAAGCAGCATAATTAGGAGCCATAAAAGAGAACCTGACTGGCTTCTACCATGTTAGCTTAGAGGACTCTTCATGCTGCACATTAAATACAAGTGTAAGAAAAAGACAAAGCAGGCATCGGTCTGTGACAACCCTGAGGAAAACATAAAGCTCAAAAATCAAACAAACCCTTATTGTTTTTAACTTGGACTAGTCATAGCTCCAGGCTTAGAGCCATTTTTTTCATGCAGAGAAAAAATGCTCACTGTTTTCCATGAGAGATCCCTACACAAAATATTATAAAACTCGGTGTGTTGGAGATTGGGGAAGGTTGTTTCCAATTCCTTCTCTCAAGCTGCTCTCAGTGCAATGAAACTTTCTGCACACATAGCTTTCCCTCCTCTGAAGTTTCCTTTATTCTTTCAGCTCTGATTTCTGGGATTTCAGTCCTGTTATTTTTGCCCTAGGCAAGATATTATTACAGCTTCTCCTTCCCTCTCCTATCCCCTTGCATGCTGTCAAGAACATTGCAGAAAGAGTTATTGCCAATTCGTTTGCCTGCCTGCCAATTAGCAGTATACTATGTCAGAGTCAAGTGAGTAAATACCAATAAACCATATGACAACTATCCAGCCCATCTGACCCTCTGACAGTATTCAGTGCTTTTTACTTTATTAGAATGAGGTATTAATAGAACAGATACATTTCACAAGACACAGTCATGTAGTGCTTTGAATCACAGAACTAATTTTATAGCCAGAAATGCAGGTTCTTTAGCATGGTTCTTTACGCCAAACGCTGTTAAATCCTGTCATCCTGAGGACTTTATTTCTTGTATTCCAGCAATAAAATAATCCCGCTGGTGGGTGGATATCCTCCTAAATTGCTCTACCTTTCCAATATTTGGTTACAAACACTTGATACAGGGAGCAGATTGTGTTGTTTCCACAACATCCCAAGGTACCAGGTCTAGACCAGGATAACCAGGTCCTCCTGTAAAACACAGTAGTTTAGCAGACACTGTATGTTAGCAGATGCCTTGGATATAAATAGAAGGAACAGGTCTCTCCTCCAAAAAGCTGGCAATAGAAGACCTCAACTCCATATTGTGCATGGTGCCAGGGAAATTTTGCTTGCCCAGAAACACTGTTATTTGAAGGCAGCACACGGGCACGGAGGGCAACTTGCACACTTCTCAGTGAGGTGCTGGAGCATAAACAGACTACAACTTGGAACCAGAGAGCAATCAGACATATGGTCTCATGAAAATATATCTATCTCATGCCATGTATATTTTTAATACAAGGAAGCAATCTGACATAGTTCATACTCAACCAAGTTAAAACTATTCATATTAATATGTACAGGTTGGTAGTTTTGAAACTGTCCTCTTGAACACTGCAATTCTTTTGCAAGCAAATGACCTTATGCTGCATCCATTCCTTTTTCACTGAAGAAAACATTTAAACAATTATTTCCAGCTTGCACGTATTTGAATGTCCACCCTTAAAATATGGACAGCTGAATTACTGGAGAAAGGCCAACCACAGCTCTAAACTGCAACAGAGAGTGAAGCAAGACAGATATCAACACCCCAAACACTCACACTTGAGCCAGAGCTGTATAACAAAAGAGTCTCTTTGCAGCAGTAAACCCAGGCAAGTTTTAAAATGTGCTGGCATGAGGAAATAAAGACAAAGCCTAATGTGAACAAGGCACAGTGGTAAAGGATGTTTTGTGAGTTTTCAGCAAGTGACTGTTTTCTGACAAAATTAAACTGCATCAAGTAGCTAAGTCAGGATGCCTTGCTATTGCTAAGCCAGAGATTTTAGATGAAAGAAAAGTTCCTTCTCTCCCCATTCTTCTTAGAGGCACAAGCAGCTTCTCCCATTAATGGTTCCATTCAAGTAATATTGACTCACTAATAAATAATATTAACTAGTCAAGTAATATTGACTGCTAATATTGACTCACTACTAAAAGATCAAAGTTGACCTGCAGAAACATTGTGCCTGTCCCCTCTAAGTCTCTCCATTAAATATCCGTACATCTTTTTTCTGAGAACATGTCCTGTGCTGTTCTTCAGCAACTCTGCGGAGTATTCTCCCTTACATACCTTCAAAAACCTACTTTGTAGCAACACATTCTGTAGCCCTACATTCCCTGCAAGCAGAGCTGTGCAGTGCCCAGCACCTCAGTGAAGCATTTCTTTATGCTCCCACTCAGCCATTTTTTCAAATGAAAACCTACTGTAAGTAGTAAGTCACTAACAAGGTACACAATCAGAATTTCCCCACAATTAATAGAGGAAAAACATGTGGCCAACAGACTTCCCTAAGAAAATGGACAGAAAGCTACACTCAATACTACTAAACAGATATAACTTACACTTTTGGAAAAGTTTCAAAACAATTCTCCACGGAATAGTAGTATATGTTGCAAAATTTCCATTTCATCCCTGTATACATGTTAAATGGATTACAACAAGACACACTTGGTAAACCATGACTGCCTCACTGTGGATTAAAACAATGCTTGCTTCCAGGTTTTTGCTATTAGTACCAAAATATTAGCTTTTTCTTCATCCCTAAGGAAAACAAACAACAAAAAAAGACATTTTGTTCAGGTGAATAGTCCAAAGTATTTCTGAAGATACTATCACAGCATTTAGTTGGCTGACAAATAGCTTGCAATAGGTGAAGCTGAATAATCACTTGATCATGGCTAGAGTCACAGCCATGCATATCACAGCAGAAATGCAAGCTGCATGTGAATTTATTTACAGGTTTTCTCAAAACTCTCAATAGCCTTGCAAAAAGTTCTGTTTCAACACTGAATACTGGTTGTTAAATAACATTTACTTTAAGATATATTCAAAAACCTATCAGGTTAGGTTCAAAAATGTAACTTTATTGCTATACCCCAATTCTCATTCCTTTTCTCTCAATATTCTCATGGCCTTATCTTCCTTGGAAGCACAGGTTGGCTGAGTTCCAGCTTTAAACTTCCTGGAGGATTTGCTTAAACAAGTACAAACTCACATCTGATCAGATGGCCAGCAAGAAACCAGATTGCATTTTCCACATTCTTGCTCTCAGAGCATGACCCTTGCACATCTTGGCATCCATTGCCACATGTGGGTCCTTTGAACCTGGTTTCATCAAAAGCAGTTAAACTGGAGTTGCTATTCCATGCAGTCTTATTTCCAATTCTTTTCCTGCAGCCTCTGCAGCATCCCGGGTTGCTCACAGCAAGATCAGTGCTGATGCAGAAGCATGAACATAATCTCATACAGAAGACAGCAGTACCTTGTGACATACTGAACCCTTGGAATTGTATGTTGAACCTCTCATTGTAGCTGGGTGTTGTTTAGTTACTTCAGTGACTTCTTACCCTAATCCAGAAGAATCAGTTACAGAGCAGGCTGATTTATGCAAGCTATTGTACCAGCTACACCTCACTCCCTGGGCATTACCTGCCATTCAGCCACACCTCCACTCTGACAAAACATTATTCCCCACACAAGCAAACAAAAGCTAATTTATCAGTTAATTCCTGCCCCATCCCTTTATTAACTTCAGCTTCCATCCTCTCAGTCTGGCTCTCATGAACAGCTATTTACCTGAAGTTTAAAAGCATCAGTACCTTTTAAGTTAAATTGCTGTACAATTTCCAAATGCTCATCAAGAAGTACTAGATAAGCAATGAAAAAGTATTATACATCTGTCCCCATGCCCTTTACAAGGCACTGAAGAGCCTAGGAAAGGTGACAGGCAGAACCTTCAGACTGATGCAAGAAGCAGGGCAGAGGGACGCTGGGAATATTTCATGAGTGCTTAAAGTGAAGAGATTTGTCCCGAAGAAATTTCTCTCCCTGAGACTCTTTCCTAATGTCTGTTGATTATTATTAATGTTATGGAAAGACTCAAAGGGTTGTTTACATTGTCCTCATATGGGACAACTCTGAATTTTAACAGTCCCAACATAAAGTGATGGGATAAGTATTCTCAGGAGCTGCAGTAGCCCTTGAAATTCATGGGTGATCAGCATTCTCTTCAAGTTGTACAAGACAATTATAGTGTTATTGGAAAAGATTAAATATCAAGGTGAAATCTTTGTGAAGAAGAAAGGAGGAGATAACCTTGCCTTAGTAACACTCTTGCTAAAAAAAAAGAAAAATTAAAACCAAGTCTTTGCTCTCTGATCTTTGATTTTCCTATTTACTTGGATTTTGGTGAAGTCTGTGCCCTTTTGCCAAAACTTACACATTCTCTATGCTTGTCACCTCCTTGACTTCTTTTCACACAGCACAGTTACCTTGTTCCCTGCCCAACAGAACTAGAGCAGCCCAGTTTCAGACAGATTCCCATGCCCTCACACCCTCCCATCACACCAGATGCCCTCACTTACATGCTCCAACGCCCTGAGGTGCCTGGTCTGCACACACAGGGTGGAACAGAGGGGTGGCTGATGCAGGCATCCAGCAGCCTCTGGCCAAGGAGACCTGTTCCAGGTCTTCTTTCCAGTGAGAAAGTTCCTCAAGGTTCAGTTTGTCCCACACCTTTGGATGTCTTTGACTTCCTGCTCACATACAACAAACTGAGCAATAGGTTCAAAAGCTTTTGGGATAATACTGACAGGCAGCCAGTAAAATCCCACCAGTGCTGTTTCCTTAGCAAGCAAGAATGAACATTTGGGAAAGGTTGTGCCTGGATGGCCAGAACCTCAGGGCTTGATGCAGAAGAGAAGGGAGCAGTGTGCTTGAGGGATGTTTTTCGTTCTTTGATCTTGCAGCTAAAAATAGATGTTTCTTATAGTAACTGATTTACTGATTTTGAAAACTCATGTTTTTTCTAAGTTTTATACCCTCTCTGTCATATGATAAACAATAAATTCATAAGCTGCACTGACAATAGAAAGCCAATAAAGTTTTTGAAAGCTAAGGTGCTCCATTCCTGACACATGCTTTTCCCGCATATGCAAAGCATCTGTGGCTGAAACAGCTCCTTGAGCAAACTCAGGGGAGGAAACTGAAACATTGTGAGTCAAAGCTGCAGAAGGAGAGGCTATTATTCACAAAAATATCTTCCTGTCCCTTAAAGAGAACATGCAGGACAAGAACAATACATGATCGCTCACTCTGAGCACAAACAAGTCTCACTTCAGAAATATTTTACCTTGCTGTGCCTTACCACTCTTCTCTCAGCTCTGAAGGCAGAGGCTGGCCAGGGAATTATGACAAAAGAATTGCTGAATAAATTGGTTTTGTTTCAAAACCCCAGCCTGGTTTTTCCAGGAAAAAGGGTTCAGTTGTCTGTTTCCATGAACAGCTCCTCCCTGGAAGAGAGAAGGACTCTCTACTCTCCTCAGCAGTGCATGGAAGCTGTACTGAGAGGAAGAATTAGAAGGACATGGGAGACAAAGCAGGGAAAAGAAAAAGCCATAGCAATTATTACATGGAGAAGAGGAAGTTTCTTTGTTAATTAAAAAAACAAAACAAACCAAAAACAAACACATAACATCTTGAGCAGTGGAGCAAGAGCAACATACAAAGTTGTCTGTGACAGACTTGATTTTGTCTGGCTGCCTTCAGAGCCTGGAAACAGCAGTTCCTTGGGCAGGCTGCCACTCACCCCCGCCTCCCTGCCCTATGCAAGATCAGCCAACCTGACCAGGCTGCTCCAGAATGGAGCATATTCCACACCATGAAGTAGCATCAGGTATTTGCTTTGGCAAGGTGGTTATGCTGAACTTTAGGATGCTCCACCTTCGATCACACCTTCGAGCCCAGGGGCACTTGGGGATAAGTGTGCAAGGCTGATCCAGTGACTCAGCACCACAGATCATCCACCCAGCCCAGGGGAGCACTGAATACCCCTTACCAGGCAGATGTCACTGTATCTAGGCAACCTGGCTCCCTTAACAGGCATCAGGAGTTTATTCCCAATGTCCTTTTCTCTTAGCAGAAGGTCAATGTGACAGTGTGCTGTCAGGGACTTGATCCTAAGCCACAGACCACTGTGGGTCTCACACAGCACCAGTCCATATTCCAATCTCTTCCCATCTAAAAACCAGTGCTAAGGGTTGAGAGTTTGTTCCCAAGAAGCTTTGAGAGCTGGCAGTGGCCAATGCCCAGAAATATGGAGAAACACCCCAGGCATGACAGCAGCTCACACTGCAGGGAAAACATGAATCAGAAAGCACTGCTGGTTATGATAGTATCTGCTTTAGTTTCAAGGAAATGTCACAAAACGAAGGAATAATATTGATACAGGTTTTGCAGGTGCATTCATTGCCCAACCACCAAATGCTGCTAGTACCCTTCAGCTCAAATAATCTCCCATTTATCCTAGGTCACAAATTTCTCCCTATGGCAGGTTTTTACAGTAAAGCAGCTATGCCTTCTCTGAACAGTAAATAAAAGCAGCAACAAAGACAACATTAGATTACATTATCAGATTCCAGACTCCCCAAAAGATTTAGTCCTCTGTGAAGGTGCTCCTTTGGAAAACTTGAGGCAGTTCCAAGAGAAGCAGCTTTTAAACTAACCACATACTGATCCAACACAAAGCTCTAAGTTACTAGGTAAGTATTTTAACAAGTGTGTTTGATCTTAGCTGGTTAGCTAGCTGTACTTTTTAAAACAGTGAGCTTAGCTTCAGAATATACCTTTATACAGTGTTGGCACTGAGTGTAAACTGGTGTATTTCCCTCGACCTAAACAGAGAAAACATGCTTAAAAATTCAGTGAACAATGAACACATTCATTCAAAGGCTTTTAAGGCTCAAATGCTGTATGGAATATTTGCTAACAGCAGAGCATAAGTCCCCTTACTCCTGTATTGCTCACAAACATCATCATCAGGGCCAGCAAGAAGCCTCATACACTCTGAGAGACAGATAACAAGATAGAAAACTGTACTGTACCATGGACATTGTGACTACAATGATTTATCTCTGCCTCCTGGCTTCATGTCTCAGTGTAATGTCGCCCCAGGTGAGTGTATTTGCCTTTTGCAAGAGAGGGGTCCTGAGCTCTAAGCCAAAAAACAGCTAGAGAAATGCAAAGACCTGAATTCACTGAAGACTGCTCTCTTCTCATCCATCACACTGCCCTCCCATGCCTATATGTTTATTGTTTTTATTTTTAATTATGATTTCTCTTATGTAAAATTTCTAGGATGCTTCTTTCCAAACTAGAAAGCACTGAAGAGCCCCAGATGGAAAAGCCTTGTTTTCTTGTCAATGCCAGACTAGAGAGTCCCATCCCAAAAGACTGGTTCACAGTCTCCTCTCTCATGGTTTTTTGCATTCCAGGCAGGCCAACAGATACAAAAACAGAAAGGGAAAATTTTAAGTGCACTTGATTTAAAGTAAAAAACCTGAAGTGGAAAAGTTTGTGCTCATTAACAGACTTATTCAGAGATATGAGAACAAATCTCAACAGTAAACCAGGGGAAGAGCTGCCCCTGCTTGGTGGCATTTATGGCCAGCAAAATGCCATCCCTTGTCCTTGGCTCAGCTTTTCTCTTCAAAACTCCAATCAAAAGAGATTTAAAATGGTTAAGAACATCAACCACAGATGCCATTAAAGCAAAGGTAGAAAGGACAAGACTTCCAGCAAGGTCAACCTGGCAGTGCTGCCTCAGAGGCAGAGCAGGTGTACAAGTAAGGGATAGATTTATTGGATTTTATCACATGTAAGACAGCACAAAAAAAGTCACTAAAACACAGACAAATTTGAAGTTACTGTTCTTGCAGCTTTCAGATATGCACTTTTAAACTAAATTTTGTTCTTCTCCTTCTTAAGTTACTCAAAAATTACACAACACTCTACAAATCAGTAGTATTTCAGTTGCTAAAATGCAATTTATTAGCAATAGAGAAAAGGAGCAAGTGACAGCCAAAATGTGAAAGGCAGCTCTAAAAATTTCAGTTCTACTTTGTCAAATGTAAATGTAACAATGGTTTCTTTTGAAGCAGCATTTATTCATAGGGCCGATTTGAGGTTGGTTCACACTACAAAGTTACACCCTCAGAGAAGGGAAACCCAGTGTGCTTTAGTAATTAGTATATAACAAGCTTGCCTAGCAATTAATTTACAGTTGTAAGCTGTGCCAAACCACACATCCCGCTGCAATCTCACCTGCTCATGGGAAGGAAAGAGAAGTCTGTCCACGAGAGGGAGATAACAGACCAGCAGTGAAGCTTTTTCCTCTGCTACAGGTCCGCACTACGAGGTTGCCACAGCTCGGAGAGTTGCTCCTCCCTCCCTCCCCGAGTGCTAGAAAGCATCCTACGGGATGGGGAAGAGCAGAACGGGGCTAAGGGGCAGGGAAAGAAGCATTTTAGAGAGTAATTAAGTACTTGCTTGCTTCGAAATCCTGAAAGGGATCTGAGCAGGCAAGTAAAAAATTGGCTCTAAACAACTGGAGTTTTGTTGGATTTCTATTTTTCTTATTTTTAGTATTTAGTCGGGCAAAACAATTTTGATTAGGCAGGAAAAAGGGAGATTTTTCAAGTTCACAGTAACCCAGAGATCAGGCCTGATGCTTCAGCAGATTATTTATCAGTCAAGAGTGTTTTATACTACCCAAAATATACAAAGCACTTATTTCTTATTTTTTCCGTGTTGAAGCAGCCCTGATATGCTGGAACCGAGGTCCGAGAAGGAGAAACTACCAGTTCTTCATAGGCAAGACTTCCTTGATCTTGTTCTAGAAATAAGAGTGACATTTTGGTGGTCACTCCAGGACCTTGACATCCCTTGGCAGCCAGCAGAACTTGAGCTCCCATACCTCAAGGAACACACACGCCACATCTGCAGCACAGAGCCCAGGACAGACAGTGCTGGGGCTGCATCCTGACCACTCACTTGGGTGTGGCAGTGCAAGGATGGGCTTCCTGCAGTGCTCCTTTCTGAGGCCTAATCACAGAGCTCTGAATTTTTCTGACCCCAAATATGTGCTGAGTGCCAACAGTGGCACCCTGAACCCAACAGAATTCATCACGAGGGGGGTGGGGAAGCAAAGTGTTTCCAAACATTCCAAGGTGCTAGAACCTACAGAAGGAAGTCTCTGCACAAGGTCCATTCTCCAAACCCTGATTTTTGTCCAGAGCGCTTGCCTGTCACCAGACAGCAGCAAGGATGAGGCTGCAAGCAGAGCCAAGAGAGTAAGCATGGCAGCACACACATGAATGCTTATGGGGACCATCTCACTGGCAGCAGTACACCAGAACATAGTCCAAAGGGACAGAACAAAAGCTAAAGCAGAGAAAAATGTGTCTGTCAGAGCTTTTGAATTTTTCTTATAAGACAAACAAAAAAACTATAGTACAGAAAAAAAAAACACACTGCACACAACTAAGAAATTCAAGTTTCAGGATGAAAATGGACAGTTCAGTGATAAATTTCAATCCTCAATTTAATTGGGACCACCACAATCACATGACACAGAGGTGGGATAAAACTGAGGATAAGTAACAACCATTTGATACCAAGTCTGTCAAAGCAAACCAGACCATAATGGCAGCCTTTCTGAACACAGACTTTGTGCATGTCATCAGCCAAGCTTCCCTACTGCAAATTTATACGACAAAAAAGAGAAAACCAAGTTGTGGTGTGAACCTCTCTGCTGAAACCCAGCTTCTGCAGATGAAGTTTGCCTTATTTAATTACCTAACAGCAGAAATTCAACAAAGAAATGCATTCCTTAAACTGACAAATCAGTAGGCTGAGGAAATACTGTCATTTATTCAGTAACCAAGGCAAGTCGAAATTAAAAGTTAGCTTTGTTTACTCTCACCGGTCAGTTTAAAAACACAAATTCAGTCTTCTGACAGGCAATTTTTCAAGAGCTGTTTAATTGCTACCATTTTTCAACAGTCAGCGTATTTGCAGAATTCCCTGGCGTGCCCCAACAACAGCTCTGTGGTTTGCAGAAGCAAGTGCTTTCAAGATGAGTACCATTCCTCACCTACATAGAAAAATGTGCTTGTAAGTGAAAAAAAAAAAACAACAAAAAAACCCAAAAAAACTATTTAGAGGAAAAAGTTCTCATGTCCAGTTGCCAAAGTTCATCTCTTTTCATTCAAACTGGAATGGAAGATATCACTAACCTTATATTCAAGTTAGAGTACAGTTGCATGTTATTTTTAGAGTGCTAAAAAAGTAACTCCAGCTTAGGGTAATCACACTTACTCTCATGTTATAATCTACTCAAAAACCCCAGTGACAAAGTGGCAATTCTCTATGATCTTTCTGTAGAAGAGATCTCTACACTCACTACAAATAATCCAATCAGAGAGATAAGAAAATTTCCATAAATACAAGACAGGACTCATTTTCTCAAGTTTCCTGACTCAGTGCTCCCTTCCCACCTACGTGTCTCACCATAAGCCTGGATTTCCCCCGTCCCCCTGCACAGATCCCCTGGTCCTGCCCTGCAAGCATCCTGCCAGCAGCTGCACAGCAGCTGAAGCACCACCAAAAGGGGACAGATTCTCTGGCTGCCAGTGGCATAAGAAAAGCCCACATCCAGCCTGCAGCTATTTTTTGGGGTGGTTTTGAGAGTTTGCATTTGTACCAACCAAAAGAACGGGAAGAAGGCAGAAGTTTCCCCTGGCACCACAAGGAAGACTGCATTTCGTTTTGCAAAGATGTAAATGAACTATGGGAACTGCATAAACCTGCTGCTGGGGCGAGTGGAAATTTCTCTTTCCCCTCCCGCCCACCATATTCAACCTACAACTGGGCAAAGAACAGATGATGGAAACTTATATAAGCCCTCCAGTAAAAGTGGGACAGCCAGAACACGTAACTATCCTGGATTACAAGTATTATAAATACCTCTCACACAGACCATACCCCTTTGGACAGTAATTCAGGCACAGGAAACAGCATGGGACACCACTTCTAAATCATTGAAACAAGAACTTTTATGTGGGAAGTTCTCAGAATTATTAAAGTTTCACAATTACCACTACAAATGCTATATTAAGGTGAAGGACAGATCAAGGATTAGGTTTCACACATTAAGTGCAGTGCCCAGAACCCAACTCAATAAGACAAAACCTTTTGCAGAACAGTGCCAATGACTGTGCAGGGTAACTAGCAGAAGCCACTTTGAATTTCAAATAATGTGAAATTCATGAAGTCAAGATAAAGCCAAGGCCAGTTACCAGCCAATTTCAGCTTCTCTTAGAGAAACCTCCTTTTCAGGGAGGCATCAGGGTTTTCTGACACTGAGACAAGTTGGTATTTTTGAAGGCTAGCAGAGTCTCCAGGTTCCAGCTAGCAGCCAGCTCCCCCTTCATTGGGGATTCCCTTTGCCCCTCAGCACTGGCAGGTCAAGCAGCAGCCAGCATCACCACTGCTTCCCTGTTCCCAGGAAAGGCAGAAAATAAAGGATTTTTTCACCCCAGAAGCAAGAGAGGCCTTGCCAGCAGCTAAAGGCAGCCTTCTTGACAGAAACAATCATCAGTAAAGTACATTAGTGAGCACCAAGGCCACGCTGGGCACAGCTGCTGCTACGGAGGCTGTGCTGCAGGGCAGCTCCCAGGACAACACTTCCAGCTCTCTGGGCCATCCCACCACAGCACTATGGTCAAGCAGCTGCTCTGCCCCAGCAGAACATACTAAAGGAGACCTCACCAATCCATAGCAGTTCATTTCTTCCGGTGCCATCAGACCCACAACATAACTCCAGTGCAGGAGACATTCCACACCTTAACTGCAAACTCCAAGCTGGCTGTTTCCAAGGAAAAAAAGACAGGCTCACCACTAACCTGCACATCCCAAATATATCTGCAAATCCCTCTCCTCCCCAGTGGCGGACTCCCACACAGTCAGCTGGCTACACCTGCTCCTAAATCGCCACCTGTGCCCATCCAAACTAGCATCACCCGCCTGCTCCCCCTCAGAGCCCACAGAGGCCAGCCAGCAACGAGGTGGGTCTGTGCCACCTGTGTGCCAGCTCCCTGGGCTAGGGCAGTTTCTGCAGGGCCATTGGGCCTTTTGTAATGCACCATGAGCTCTCCAGCCTGCACACCAGCCCCTGCCCACTAGTATTGGATCTGTGATCACCAGTGTGAACAAACAGGCAGGTATCATCCATGAGCTGCTGAATGCTCTGATTTTCTTTCCACATGTCCTGTCAGGCTTCTCTGGGCTTTTCCCCATTCAGCAAGTGGGTTTTTTCCAGGTTGCCTGTGTAGCTTTTCTTACACTGCCCAATATAACTTGGGCCTTGGATGACACTGCAGGGAGAAGTCACTGAGCAATGTTGAGAACCCAAGTGCTGCAAACCAGACCCCAGGCACTGCCAAGAGTGAGGACCAGAATGCCCACAGTCCATGTGCACAAATAAAGGAGAGACAGAAGACTGGGGTCACTGTAGTATTAGAGCATGATGGAAATTAAGGCTAATACATGGGGTTTTTTCCACAAGCATTCATTATCCTGCGTCTATTCTCACTGAGGAAGAGAGGATATAATGAGGTGGCAAAGGCAGAAAAGCTATTGGGAGCTTTACCACTTTCATTAATGTCTTAGTCCAAAAGTGAAGAGAGCATTGACAAAATTTCCTGGAGATGTGAGGTTAAGAGATCTCATTGATGCAGAGCAAAAGGGAGATCTCTCACAGGACAAACCAGAAAACTGGGGATCAATGGAAGTGGTATAAACTGACTAGGACAAGGGCAAAGTCAGTCAAGAGACTAATAATAGTACTTTCTGACAGAAGAGTGGAGCTCATCAGCAGCAAATAGCTAAAGAAGTTTGTGGATCACCATGACCAGTCAATCACTGATATAACTCTAGATAATGAAAATGTGTTTTTCAAAGTTATCAAAATGGCTAATTCCAGTGGAAATAGGGAAGCAGTATGCCATTGCGTAGGCTCTTCTGCAAGCCCCTGCTTTGTACCACAGACACTCCATCTCTCCCTTTCTTCGAGCCAGACACGGACAGAGGGCCAGCAGGAGAGGGAAAGCTACCAGACAAGGAGAGGATTTTTATAACCTACCAAAAGAGAGGCTGAGAAATTACTTTCTAACAAAGCATATCAGCTTAAAGACTACCAAGGGAGAAGAATAATTTAAGATGGGAATAGGTTTTGGCTCAAGATCAGATAGTCATAAGACTATTACAGATAAATTTCAGCTGGCAATTAAAAGATAGCTCCTAAGCAATGAGAAGCAAGGGAGCTGCAAAAGTCTGCCAATCAAAAAAAAAGCAACACCATTTGCCACAGGTACACAGGCACACACAAAAACCTCCCCAGAATCTTACCCATTGTTTTTAAGATAAACCCTGATGCTTTCCCAAAAGGTCTTGGTAAAGGGATTTCCTGTAATTAAGGAACTAGATTCAGGAAACCCCTTCCAACTCTCTGGTACAAGCCTGGTAATTGCATATCACAGAGAAATTATTGGCATTGACAGAGTTACTGAAGCAATTAATTAGTTTACTAGCATCCAGAAATAGCAACCTACTTTTGTAGTGCTGCAAGACTGGGAGAGGAGTAGAAAAAGCAAGAAAAAGCTTCAAGCTGCTTGCCCAGAGGATCCAGACTGTCATACCTCAGAGTCCTCTGGTGACATACCTGTGGCACCATCTCAAGTGGTGCCTCGGGAAACAAGACTCAGAGACATGTCAGAAATATATTATGGTAACTGTGCCATTCATTTAAAAAGAAGCAGGAGGAGGAGGAAAGCTTTGATTGGCGAGAAATTTGAATCGCAATGAGCTGTGTGATCATACAGGACATATGCAATATATGGCAGCCCCACACTCCTGTTTGCTCCATACTGACCAGCCAACATCCACCTCTAGGAACCATCACTGGGAATGGGCTCCAGCACCTCCCCTGCTCCTCTTGGCACTGTAAGTGGACTTGAGAAATTAAAAACACAAGCCAGCACGTCAGCTAACAGACAGGAATAAAACTAGCAGTGTTCACTTAGGAAAGCAGGGAGTGCAGATGAACTCAAGAGACAGAAGGACAAATTCTGTGAATGGTAGAGCACTGGTAGCTCCAGGAGGAGATTCCTGAGAAGCCCTGTGCCTTCTCTGTTTTCAAAAGTAACTGCTGTAGCCAGCCATATAATCTCGGGCTCTAAAGGCCACGATGTCCAGATCCTTGATATCACAGTGGTGCATGCAGTGGGAGAACCTTCATTTGGATCGACATCTTCTCAAAGAATTTTTGACACTGTCAGAAATAACTGTGTCTGTAAGCTGCTATTAGATATTATGAGAAATACTGGAACTGCACCACACATGACTCAGACTGGCTCCCTCATTTTCTTTACCTCAGTTGTCAAAAGCACAGACATCCAGGAGCAACTAAAGCCAGAACCTCTAAAGAAGAAATTATTTTCTGCACAGATATGAGCCTCTGGAATGAGTCTCTGCACACATTAAAAAAAAGGCATATTTCTGCTTCAGTCTTCTTTACACCTGTCTTCGGGGGGTTAATTTTTTTTTCCTTTTGATTTCTGTTACTTTTTATTTTTTTTATATTTACATGAGTGACATAGTGTCTTAATGTTTATTATCTCAACTCATAAATCTAATTGGCATCTATGGGGGAGAGGCAGGCTGGAGACAAGCATGGGAATACCAAATCTCATTTTACTCCTGCTTGGAACTCAGTATTGACATGGCTTTTGGAAGCAGAGCAAGACATTTCTGCACAACTGAGATGAGGGTTTTACAAATATTTTTTTACAGCCAGAAATTATTTGTTACCCAGAGGAAAATAAAGATAAAAAGCACTAACCCACTGAGATGGCAAACACTATAAGTTTCCTAAGAGTTCTGAGCATTTGGTGACAGCTTAGTTCCTGGGCATTTGGACCTCTCACAGGCTCACAGTAGTCTGTAGCCTCAGTGTTTGTCTGGTGTGCAGCAGTCAGGAGTGGTGAGGAGTCATGGTAGAGCTGGAACAAGGAAACAGCAGAGCCACACTCACAGGTGTTTGAGGTGAGCCATCTCACACCAGCCTTCCTTGGCATTTGGAAGCGTCATCTTCATCAGTGCCTGCTCCTTGCCTCCACCAGCAGCCTCAGGAGTGCACCAGGCAACAGCTGAGGAAGGACCACAGCACAGCACTGCTGCCCTGAGCTCACAGGTGAGAAAGGCTTCTCCAGATGGGTCATACGAAGTTCATTTTCAGGTGCAAGTACATAGATATTGAAATGCTCCACCTGCTTTAAAGTGAACTAAAAATTGCACTCAATGAAAGGTTTTGGTTTCTTTAATTGGAAAGTATGGGAGGGGGAAAAATACCCCACACCAGAAAAAGCCAACTAGGTAAGATCCATCAGATACCAGTATTAAGCAAGGCTGAGCTCCTCCACTTCACAGCCCAAAGGCTTTAGCTGCAGGCAGGTTAGATCAGAGAGCCATAGCTCATTCCTATAATAAATAGCCTCAACTATTTTTGTCCACGTGGACATGGAATCACTTGTGCAGTATAAAGTCTGAGAAACCACCAAGCCCTGTGCTGGGCAGCAGCTGTGTCCTCCATGCAAGCCTCTGTGGGGGAAAGAGATCCACAGTGGGCTACCTGCCCAGGGACAGGTTCCAGCCCTAGACCCAGCACCTCTCTCCTGCTTTATGGGCCCCCTTCACTGCATGGGCTGCCCAGGGAAATGGTGGAGTCACCATCCAGAGACATGGTTGAGTGGTGGACTTTGCTGTTCGGGGTTAAGGGTTGGACTCAGTGATCTTAAAGGTCATTTCCAAACTAAATGATTCTACAGGAGACTGATCATCTTCTTCCCCTGATATGTCTGCTTTGAGGGCACAGCTCTGGGGCAAGGGATAAAGCTGGCTCCCTCCCCAACAGCAGCTGGGCACTTTTCAAGTCAGCTCTCAGAAGTGGCATGCATGTGCTCAGCTGCACACAGGGCCACGGCAGTGCTGAGCAGCTAAGAGACTCCTGAAGTAGCTGAAAGTACCAGGCAGGAGCTTGGCATTCATTAATGGGGGTAGGGTCTCAAAAACACCCTTGAAAATCTGGTTATCAAGGTATAACACAGCAGGTGCCAGACTTGCATCCAGCCCCAGCTAGAAACTGGTCGCTGCGGGAGAAGCGCTTTCACCCAGCACCAAATGCAGCAACCACCTCTGAATACCAGTCAGTGAAGGATTTACCGAAACAAGGGAGAAACAGACAGGGGTGGAGAAAGCAGGGAGAGGTGGATGGGAACTGTTTGAACTTTCGCCCACAGGCAGAAGCAGACGGGCAGCAGGAATCATTTGTGAAACTGCTCAGTGGAAGGACAGCCTACTGGAGACTCAATGTAGCTGATGATGTGCATTTGTTTCACCTTTCCCACCGCCCCCACAAACTGAACATCAAGCATGGAGTTTTTATTAAGAATCTTTACTTTTTTTTCTTAATTTAAATTATACGTCCAAAATACAAGTATAAAACCTCACAATGAAAGATGCTGCTGATTTCTACAAAATAGTCTAAATAATAATGCACTTACATCATTTACACAATTTACCTTCACAATAAAATAGGAGCACTTAGATCAATATTTACATATTGACAGAGGATGTGGCTGTGCAGCCATCCACTTCTGGTGCTGTCTCCTGCTGGAGCACCTCTGGGAGACTTGCCTCTGTGGGGAACAAGCCCTGCCAAAACCTTTCTACATGAAGAAACCTGCCCAAAGGGTACCAAACAGACCAAAACGGTGGCAAATATTTGCTTTTTCATCCTAAAGCTGCCACTGCAGCACATAAGCACACATCGATGAGTTATTTAAAGAATTCCCTGATACAGAATTTTGCTTGGCTATATTAGGCACTTCATTATACAAGTTATTTATTATGGCTTATGCAAAAGAACTCACTTTCCTCAGAATATGTATTTGCCAGACTCAGTGGGAGAAAGAGACACGTCTAAGGGCACACTTTCAGCCAATGTTTTGGGTTAGCCTGCATTAGGAATTTGGATCACATTACTTTATGTCAGTAATGAAGGAAATATTTTATCAAGATCTGTTCCTTCCAGCAAGTCAAGCAGTCAGTGTGTTTTAAATCTTAGTATATCTGCACTTTTATGCAAAATCCTTGGCAACTACAGATTTCCCTCTTCCAGTAAGTTACCTAATTACATCCATGCTGTTCCATGTGCCATGGGGTGACATATCCCACATATGATTGTCTTAAAAGAGTACACTGCAGGTCGAGGGATTATTTACATATTTTAAAATGTAGAAGTTGTAACTTACCAAAAAATAAATACAGATCAGAGTACAAGATTGAAATAAAATAAATTAGAATGATTCCCCCCAAAGTGTTGAATTCCTTCTCTTAAGGCGTGAGCCAAAGATTAAAAAAAAATAAATCAGAAAAAACCCCACACCAAGTGATGTATTTTCAATGGTTCAAAAAGGTTTTGGATAGGGCTTCTAATTAGACACTGAGAATGAGATGTTTAGCTAAGCTGGTGGGTATTTGAAACCTGTGATGTGATCAAACAGCAAAACTTACCTCTAAAAGGAGTCTTTTGGGTAAACCTTTTTAGACCAAACATTAATACTGGGTTTTTTTGGGAAGAACATAGTTCTCGAAGATTGTCTCGACATTAATTCAGCAGCAAGGAAATAAGCATACAGTTAAGAACACAACGTATTTGTGAAGCAAATACGTGTTAGTGCACATGATTTTCCAAAAACTTCACTCCTCAGCTACATTTGTGCATATTTCAGAAGGCTTCTAACTAGATGGTTAATAAAAATCTTCTCATGACTATAGCTAAGCTTTCCATTTAAAAAAATTAACTGAAAAACAGTTGGGAGTAACTTATTCAAGAACGATGCCAAATTTCAGGTCCAAATATATGAGAAGACCAAGAAATTTGGAATCCAAGTAAAAAAATCTTAAAATGTAGGTTTATCAAACTTTAAAAAAGAAAAAAATATTAAAAGCAGTGAATCTGCTCTCAGAATTGCACACTCACCAGGTTTGTAAACTCTACATGAAGTCAGTGATGCACCGTTCACTATAAGAGGTATAACAATGTGGATGCTCTCTGCAGAGCAGTGCAGACGCTTTTTGGTTGCGGTTTCCTTCACGTCTCCTCTTTCTCCTCCTTGAGGATTAAAGCATCTAAAGCAATTCAGTAGCTAGAAGTGTCTCAGAGGAAGAGGCCTGGGCCTACATGGAAGGGGAGGTGACAGGTGTCCAGGTGGGTGCCAGCCTGGCATGTGCAGAGGTGTCGTACTGGCTGTCGGGCAGGTCGGCGGGCGCCGCGCCGTCGTACAGGGGTGAGGCGGAGGAGGCGGCCGGCACCGGGTGGGGCAGGGCAGAGTAGTGTCCTGGAGAGCCACGCAGGAACTGGGAGCTCAGCCCGTTGGACATCCCGCTGGGCTGGGACACCGGCGTGATGGTGCTGTTGCTCACAGACCACAGGTTGGGGTACTGACTGCCAGAGGGAAAGCCATGGAGAAAAGCAGTTATTAGTGACTAGTGCCTGCTGGCAGCTCCTCAGCTACAACACAGCCCCCAAGCCAGGTCCCTTTGCTGCAGACAGTGAAATCCTCTAGGCAGTTCCCAGCTACTGAGAGGCAGGAAGGACCCCCAGGGAGAATTTGTGCTCATGGCACCCGCACAAATAAACTGAACTTCCCTATTTTCCAACAGATAAGGGCTTAGACTAAAGGGATGGCAGAAACACCTTCCTTGAGGTTCCACAGTTCCAGTTCTACTGATTTTACCTACTGAACAACTCAGCGCAGAAATTGAAACTCAGTGAACTTTGCAACTTCCTAAATACGCATCTGGGGATCAGACAGAGAAAGAAGTGCTAGAAGGACCTTTTTACTCAATCTGTGTTCAGGAATAAACCTTATGTTCAGTAATACAGTTAACTCATACTGGGCAGTAGTACATAGCCTGACTGACAGTTAAAGAGTCGATGTGCATGGTTCAAATGCAAAAATGCTTTCCTCAAACAGAATGGTAGGCCTGAATTGCTAGAAAAGATGTCCAAATCTTGTCCCTCTGCAGTTAATAGCAAATATTTCACCATCTTTTCTGCATCTCTTTGAATTTTCAAGTTTAGCTCTAAGGGACTAACTGCCAGCTGAGTTTTTGCTAAAGGATCCAAAAGTTTAATTAAGGTAAGTACAAAGAGGAGAAAAGATTCTTTTTCTATGATCACAAAATGTCTTTCACCACATGTACAATCCCATGCTATGCTGGTTGATTTGGCAATGCTTAAGTAAAGAATTCCTGCCCCAACTATGTGCTCCTTCTCCACACTACAGATCACTGCTCCATCATTTGTAGCAGAACAATGGTTTATGGAGATGTCTGGGAAAGCTGTGACCAGCCAAAATGGAAGTGTTAAAGAAAATAAACTTTTTAAACACCATTATACATAATAGAGATGAAACTTAAGAGAGCATCCTCAAATTCAATCTATGTTTTTCCAAGCAATTTGCAATCCTTAATCTATCAAATATTGCTGTCACAGGTATCTGCACTTCCAAAACCAAAACAAAATTCTGTTTCTTCAATCTGTTTTACTTGTGGTTAGTCCTTCTCAGTGCCCCACAGAGTGCTAATGGTTCATACCAATGGCCAAAAAAAACTTCTAATATTCTGGTGACTCTTTACCTCCTTTTTCAGCCTTCTCTTCCTCTAAAGTATCAATACAGGGATTTGAGGGCTGCTGAGGGATGGACTCCTACCTGGAGCTGGTAGCTGTGCCAGTGCTGTGACCCATGGGCAGCATGGCTGTGTGTGTGGTAACTCCCAGAGAAGACCAGTTGTCATGGGACTGCAGCATGGATAGGCAGGCAGAGGAGTTGTCAGCATAGGCTGCTGGGAAAACACATGATCACTTACAAACACTAGAATCAGGCCAAGTAGCAATCTTGTATTTAAATGCAATGCAGAGGTTTAAACCACCCTTCCCCACTACTGTCTTGGAAAAAAAAAATAAAAACAAAATTACACACACAAGAAGAAAACAAAGCAGTAATCACTTGTTGCAAGCTCACACCTTTATTGGCATTGCCCTGATGTGTTGTTTTGCTCCACTCATAACTGCAAAATCTTATTTCTGTGAAGGGCCTATGGCCAAAAGGCTGTCTGCAAGCCAGCTGTTAATTCAGCCCATGCTATTTTACTCAGTCAATAGGAAAAGGAGGGCTCTTTATTTACACTGTCACCTGGAGACCTTCCATTTCCATCACCTACCCTGGCATGGCAAAGCTGGATGACAAGCCTATCACAGGATCATACATCCCAGTTTTGAGCTGAACATGCCACCTTGAAATCTGCCTTAGGCACCATCAGAAGTGACTGGACTGAGGCTTAGACTACTTGGCTTATGATCTAAACTGGTTGGCTCACACAGCAGGGGCACTAGGAAGCTGTAAAGGGAATCTGATGCAGCCAACCATAGTGAGAAAGAAGCTGCTGTGGTAGCTAGCTAAGGGAAGGAGGTTTTTTGCTGATGATCAGGGAACAAGGAAGAATACCAGAGAGGTCTTGTTCTTTTATTTTTTTTTTAATCTTGCACAAAATTTCCAAAATGCAAGAAAAGTTCACAGAGAGCTAGTTTTCCACTTCAAAACGAACTACAAAGCTACATACAAGATTGGTCAGGCTGCATCTAGAAGCCCATGTATTACTTCATAATTCTAAATAATAAATATTTTTTAAACAGGAACCTTCAATATCTATATAGCCTGAAAGCAAAAGTTGTTAACCATTCTTCTTTGCCAGAAGAAATTAAAAAAAAAAGAAACAAACACAAAAAGCCCACAGCTAAAAATGCTCTTTTCACCCTTAGGTGCCTAGTATCCGGGGTACTAAGTCTTAAGATGTTTGACTACTTTTGAGCACATTTTTTTTTAAATGCTCTGCAATTTACTGAGCTCCTTATTGCTTTTATCTATCCAGTGGTGGGACATTCATAAACAGACCCTAACTACAGCCACAGTTAACAGAAACTAACAAAATCAGATCCTCAATTATAAAGACACTGGGAACAGGTACTCAGCTCAGTCCCCTCCTTTTCCCAGTGCTGCAGGCTCAGACTTACTTGGGGAGTTGTTCCTGTGTGAGTAGGGGCTGGCGTAGGGCGCAGGGCGGTGGCTCCTCAGCGAGGAGTACCTGTCACAGCTGTGGGCAGGGGACAGCGACAGCGGGGCTCCAAACTGGCCGTGAGCATTGGCAGGTGGGCACAGAGTCCCACTCCCAGGAATCAGCCAGCTACCTACTGTGGGGAAGGCAAGAGGTCTGTAAGAGGGGTGTGCAGGGCAGCCAGGCAGAGAATCACAGCGATAAGACAAATAACTGAACAGCGAGGAAATGCACACTCAGGAAAGGAAACTGCGTTTCAACATAGCTGAGAAATCTGGATCTTTGCAGCTTTGATAAATGCTCTTACAAAGGAAAATTAGAAAGCAGCTTAGAAAAAGTCTTGTGTCAAGCTAACTTGTTTGTTAAATCACCATTTCATCACAATAACAGTAAGGAAACATGGGAATTGTTAAACCCTCCCAAATGTACGTAGTGTGTGCTCAGTAATTGTTAGCATAATATTCACTTTTAAATTGCTCTTTGGGGGTCTCAATCTATAGCTAAGCTCTGATGTTTCTCAGACTGCTAAGAACTCCTCTTAAAAATTAAGTATTTTCTCTGAAACAAAATAATTCCTACTTCAAATCAATTCTCCTATCCTTTTTAGGCTGCATTTTGTTGTGAATCATCTGTTAAAACAGAAATCATTAAAACATTAATGCCTTTCAATCATCTAAAAGAACTTCTTTAAGCGATGGCCCATAATTTTCTTACAACACTTAAAACATGAGTACTGTCTCAATAAATTTTAGGAAATAAACTTTTGTCTCCATGTCCATGTGAACATTTCTATCCTCGCATAAAAAGGCAGATGTCTTTTTGGACATAAAGGCAACTCTGCAGGATTCTATTAAATAGTTTTGAATGCAGTAAATCCTAACCACACACAGAGATTATGGTGTTTATACAATCATAAACATGCATGAACCACAATCACAGAGACTGGTAACATTCCTCTGTCTATGAACTAACAAGCCAGCCATCAGGCACTGGTCTCAAAGTTTTGCTTAACTTAACAAAGAGTAGATGGAAGAAATCAAAGTTATGCTCAAGATGCACAATGAAAGGAAACATACACTGTGAATACCCAGACTGCTGGTTGTCCCCCACTTCCTCCATCATGTCTTTGTGATCACTTCTATAAAAGAAACCATGTTGTATTAGTTAAGAATATGCCTTCACAAATCTCTCTTAAAAATCTCCATTTTAGAATTAAGTCAAGAGCTCTCACCTTTCTTTTGCATCAAGAAATGCCTTTGCAAATGGATTGTATTTAATTTTTAAAGCTGTGATCTAAAAACAACAACAAATATCTTTATTCACATGTATCACCATTCATTATCACATTGATATTAGGATTTGAATTAGGACTATCTAGTAAAGTTGGTTAAATCACATTTTTTAAGAAATAAAAGTAGGCCCATAAAAGCAATTGATGGGCATGAATTAAACAGCTCCTTAAGGCCTGAAGTATTATCAAAGCACTAAGAGCTAGTGTCTCTACCAAATTTTAAAAGACTGAATAGCCTGAGTTCACTGATCATCTAAGAAAACACCTAAGAAAAGTAGTAAACAAAATAATTATTAAAATCTTCATATTTCAAGCCAGAGCAGATTGGACATCAAAGAAATCTCAGAAAACTTGATAATTACAACTTCCTTCAACACAGACATGCATTTGGGCTAACAGAAAAAGGGCCACTCCAAAAATGGCACATTCAGTCACTGTGTAGCTGAAAATGACAATTGTATTTTTTACTATAGTTGTTTGCCCCCCTCAGAGTCCTTTAAAAACTACTCCCCTATAAGGAATCTACAGTACATATTGACACAAACAACGAGCAGAACTTTGTTCTATAATTCATTCATTCATAGTGCTTTTACATACATCCATTTCATCTTTTATATTTAGCTTCAAAAAAAGCATAGGAAGAACTGAAAAATGCGACAGGAGATCCATTATTTTGCTCTGTAAAATGCATGCTTTGCTACTTGAAACCTCCCGGCAGTGGGACCCTCTCCCCCACTGTGCATACCTCCTCGTTCTGGTAGGCTGTTACAGCTATAAACTGGGTTTCTGGGAAGGAATGGCTGGTGATCATCCTCTGTGGGCCACCCACTCGCACTATGTGAATCCGGGGCTCATACTTGTGCAGGGAGTTCAACATGATCTGTGAACAAATAGAGCAGGTGAGCAGTGAGAGAGTAGTGGCAGATGCTGCCAGGCACTCGGGTTTTAAAGTATTCATCCTTCCATCAGAGGTGGAAAAGGCAGTAAGTACAAATAAGGCCTAAAACTGAAGCTGTGAGAGAAGGAAAGGTGCGCTGAGGACAGACAACTTTCGGCACAGTTATCCTCACCCCTGTTACTTGTCAAGGCACTCACAGTCACTAATACATCGATGATAAGTCAGCCAGAAAGATTCAACTACCACGCCACTGGCATTAGCAGATATTCGGACCAGAAGGAGATTTTCAAAAAAGAGAAAGTGATAAAACATCAAGGCACCCATCCTCAGTGGAAAGAACATCCCTCCTGAATGAATGAATTGGGGGGCCAGGGAGAAGCGCTACCCATCCCAGCACGTTTGGTAAGTAAAGTATGGAAATGATCAGTAAGGAGAGCGAGCCAGCAGGGCCGGGCCGGTCCATCGCGCTGACCGACAGGTCCCGGTGCCGGTGTTTACCTGCCCGCCGCCGTTGAGCTTGTTGGTGAGTTTGACTTTGCTGAAGGAGACGGGCGCCTTCATCCAGTGGGCGCCGAAGTTGGGCGAGTCGGGGTGGATGTAGACGCAGCTGGGCGCCTGCGGCTCCGGCTTCCCGCCCGGCACCCACTCCCCGTTCACGTACTTCCAGCGGTGCCCATCGGCCGCCACGAAGTCCAGCAGGAAGGAGTACATGGCGTTGGGGTCCAGCCCCGACCCGCTCACCTTCAGCACCGGGAACATCCTCCTGCGGGGCGACACGGAGGCGCGAGGCACGGCGGAGGGCAGCCGCGACCCCGCCGCCGGGACCCCCTCGCCCCC
>VXBB01023797.1:423254-436708 GCA_013399915.1 Illadopsis cleaveri
CCCTTGGGATCCGTGTCCTTGCTGTCCCCCCGCCACTTCCCGTGCCCACCCCGGGCAGCAGCGCCGGGCTGGGCCAGCACCCACTGAGCCCGGGGATGAAACCCACCTCCCAAAGGTCAAAACTTCTCACTTCTAATTCCCTGAAGAGCAAACACCTGCTTTCCCACCACCTAGGTTTTTTTCCCTCTTTTTCCCCTCAAGAAAAATGAACACATTTATCATTATATAGCTGTAATTGAGATGTGCATTTCTACTTGTCAGCTGCTTTTTTCTGGACGCTGGGGAGGAATGTCCTACTGATACTACTGCTGAGGCATTGATGTGCATGTAAATGCCATTTTTCTAGGAAGGTTCTGGATCTTGTTTAACATGGCATATAATTTTCCTTATATACAAGATTTACACAAAGCCTAAAGATTGTGTTGCAAGAGCTCTTTATAAGAACTCACCACTTTGTAACCCCAGCCTGCTAACGTATACTTACATAGGACATGATAGCATGTGAAAAGATATAGCAGTTTTGTCCTTATTGTAGGTATTAAGATTCTGGGATAAGTATGTTTCAGGATCTCCACTTTTGTATTTAATAGGACTGATTTTCTACACAAAACATGATGCAAACACATTTTTGAGAAACATTTTCTTTTTCGAGTAATCTGAGCAGAGCACAGCATGTTGATTTTGGTTTGTTTTGCTTTGGGAGGGCAAGGCAAAGGCAGAGTGCCATCCTGCATTTTTGGAAGGTGGCAAAACTCCCGTTGACTTAGTGAGATCTTTGCTTGAGTACTGCTAAGTGCCCTCTCCAGCTCAAATGCTCAGATCCTGAGGTTTCCCTCATGAAAGTCAATGATCAAACTTCCAGCGACTTCAGCGCCTGCTGCCCTAGACAGCACCAACTGGGGAAAACCAACAAAATAAACTGAAGCTCCCATGAAAAGTCCTTAAGAGAGTGTCTGGCGCAAAGATAGGTGAAATCAGCAAACGTGGGAGTAGAATATCTTGACCTAGAATACCTTTTTCAATATCTTAGCAATGTTGTTTTGATGACTAGAGCTATTTAAACCAAGTTTCCCTATGTGAACTAGGGGGGACAAGGCGCTGACAAGAACAACAGCCACTCACCACTCTTAACAGGCCATTTCATTTAAAGTTGCAAAGAGGGGCAGGCACAACAGGGACTACAGGGGATGCAGAGAGAAGTAGTAGAATAATAGATACTGTTTACTTCATTGTCCTGGTCTAAAGGGTAAATTTAAAAAACTCCAACCAAGCAAAAACTAAAACAACAAAACAAAGCAGAAAAACCAACCAAACAACCAACCAAACAAAAAAAAACCCACCCAACCCCACACTGAAGACATATTCTGCTTCAAACAGGGACCATAAAAATCTGAAGTACTAGTGTTGTCATAAATGTCCTAGCAGGAGTCCTGTTGGGAGACCCTATCATAAACAACACCTTTTCTTATACTTCAATCCATATAGTTCCCAAAAGGCACTAATGTAAACTCAACTTTCCTTGCTGAGATATGTTGGAAGAGGTTAAAAAAACTAGTGTTCAGGTCTTAAGCACAAAAGTCCTCAGATTTGCTGACACTAATGACCTAAACAAACTTTTTCTGGAAATACTCATCTTTTCCCTAAGCACATGCCTCTCTTTTTATAAAAGTATGCAATGCTAAGAATCAAACTTTCTTCCACAATTTTTTTAACATCAATAAAAGATTTGAGGAATTTGGAAATCTATCATCCTTCCTCTACTTTGAACATTTCATGAAGATTACTGTAAGGTGTAAGACAAACTGGGTGCTTCACAGCTAGACAATGTTAACACCTCTTCATGAAGAGATATAAGTCCTAATCTGTAACTGCAGAATTTTTAAAACCAAGTCAATCTCTTTTCCCTTGTTTTCTGAGGGTTTTTTCCTCCTCCTTTACTGTTAAGTGTTTTTCTTCCTTCTCCTCACTAGTCCACAGGAAAGCCAAATAGCCAGTGTTAATCAGCACTATTTTCTATTTTATAAGTAAGGATAACATTTTTTTAGTATTCATCTGCCATTTTGGTGTTTAATCTAGATTATCTCATGCTTTGGAATTAGTAATTGCCTTGAATGTGGCCTGGAAGCTTACAGTCCTTCCTGAACTCTTTACTGCCAAGATTATTTCCCAATTTCTTGCTCCAGGTAACTCCCTCATCCATATGAAATAAAAGGATTTGGACAGCTTCAGCAATGAAGGGTTACTGAAAACAAATTCTCTGCCACTCATCAGCAAGGAAGCTCTCAGATAGAAAACTGTTTTCTTTATCTCATTTGAGATAACCTCCACTGACTGACACCAACGGTGTTTTCATCATGTTGGTGCAGCAGATTCTGAGGAAAGGACAGAAACTTAAGTCAGTCTAGGGATTATTTGAACTGACATGTAGCATGCTCTTACATCACCTGAGCCACTTTCTAGGTCTGTCAATTGTACCCATTCTTACATTGCTCTGAACACAATTAATTTATTCTTCCAAGCTGTATGTGATGCACTTCTGTTCTCTATACTTAACTCTTCATGTTACCCACACCCACTTCACCAACAAGGTCTTTTCCACATCTGTTTTCATATTATTACTTTTAAGAAAGTGAAATATTCACAAACTGATCAAGCCATCACCATATTTCCCCGTAAATCTTTCTCCTGTTATGTGCACAGCATTTATGTTGCACACCATGCTGGACAGGTCTGTTCAGAGAGAAATTACGTGGGAGAAGGACCCCACAGAGCAGAAGAACAGGGCTGTCACATCATCAACAAGTTAAATTAAATTTAATTCTGGACAAGGGATAAATAAGTGAGGCAACACTCATTGGAAAGTGGTAATTGCAGAGAAATCAGAAACTGCTGACACCACAGCTCCTTAAAGAAGATCCAGTTGGTCTTCTCAGAGAGACAATGGGCAAAACTAATGGCAGCTTCTGCCTGCCACACAGGGTTCAGGCCTGGAGAGCACCTTCTGGGACCTACAGGCATGCTTGTGGCTCTCTGCTTGTGGCTCCATGAGGAATGTAGAATGTTTTGCCAACTTCAGCCTTTTTGCATCAAATGTACCCATCAAGATCTGACAAACACAAATGTTTCTTACCATTTCTTGGTTTGAATTCAGCCATGGTTAATTGGGTTTCAGCTACCTCTTTTGGCCTTATGCCACCTAACAGGTTTAGATATGGGGAAATGGTTGATAAAATGTACAGCACAAGGGTTTTAATGCCAGGAGAGCTGATCCTGGGCTCTACTGACTCACTGTCTCACTTCAGGCGACTCTTAAGGATCTTATTTTAGCAACCTTCAGAATGAAAATATTACAGACATTTTCATTGCTAATATCCCAGCCTTATTTCCTCTAGAAGCACTTGTAATGCAAGTAAGCATCCAATAGGGTAATAATGCATAATGAAAAGTAATTACATGTCAAAACAAAAATTCACAGCCTTTGATGTCTGGTAATGCAAATTTGGTTTGATTTTCTAAAAAGGTTGTATTTTTCCTGCTGGATGTTTCTGGAGCACTGTTTTGGTTGGGTTTTTTTTATCAAACTGCTCATTTTAGTACACTTAGTTCCAGCATGCTGCAGACATTTGTTCATTTTGCCCAAAAAAAATGTTTAAAAAACCCAAAACAAATAACACAACAAAAAAAAACCCAACAAAAAACCCTCCGAACCAGTCCACAGAGTAAAAAAGAAACATGTAAGCCCTATCTTTTTATCTAGCAATCCGTGCTGTTAGTACCACAAGCAGATATAACAGAGATTATGAATGAGGAGCAAATGACAAATGTGTGGGGACCACAACATGTAAAACCACCACTGCCTGTGCCATAGGAGGCAGTGCCAGGAATGCCTAGGGGACACTGCAGAAATGTGAGTTTCTCCATTCAATCATGGACTTCCCACTTACATACATGTTAATGTAGTGCATTAATAAACTTGCAGACACATTGCAAATATTCATTTGCATTCTTCAGCTTTTTTATTTAACTGAATTCAAACAATTAAATTAAAACCAATCTCAATCATGTTATATTTATTGTTTTATACTAGTAAAAAACATCACTAGTTGAAGCCCTCTCCAATTCTGTCCTTAGACAGCTTGTTATTTGCATTTAACACTGGCTTTGCAAAAAAATTTTTTAAAAAACCAGAAGGAAGATTTCAATATTGTCCAAGTCAGTAATTTCAGGTGCATTTCATTTCAAGAATCTTGTGGCAGATGCCATGTATCCCCCAGAATTAATTTCCTGTTTCTGTCTGTTCAGATTTCCAGGACAGGGTCAATCTAAGAAGCAGGAAAAATAACTTCAAGGCACCTTTTTTTAGGAAGAAAACACTTCAAGCCTTAACACATGGACAGCTTTGATAAAAATAGGATTTAATTCAAGACTTTATCCTTGGCAGATGTCTTGTCTCACACATTAAGTTGTCTACACTTGTAGTAAATATATTTCCATTCAAAAAGCAACTGCTGTGATGCACTGAAGTCTTCACCACATTTTACAACTAGAAATACAAGATTACAGTGTATTAAGTAAATAAGTCAAGTATACATTTCTAATAAAGAAATTGCAAAACTCACAAACTCATTTTATTGATGAACCCTTAATGCTAAAAACGTTCTTAAGTATCAGCTAGTTACTAGATTTTACCTCAGAAATATTTCTGTTGAAAGCATAGGAAATTTTTCCATGAGTAATGTACACATGAATAAAACTGAATAAAGTATTAATATGTCCCCAGTCCTTACAATTTTAGTTCTTAGATCAACGACTGGAAGCTGAAGACTCTTGCATTTACAAGGCTAGGTAATGATTTGTGAGCCAATTTTATTATTGCTTACATATTTAACTCTTTTTGGATTTGCACCCTGAGTAACAGTGAAAAAGAAGTGTAACTTGATAGAGTGTACACATTACAAGTCTATCTTTCAGAAAAGAAAGGATTGGAATTAACCTAGTCTCCAAAATTTTTGCTTCGTTCCTAACTTTTCTTTTAAAACCCTTGCTCTGCCACGAGGAGGTTTTGGCAAAACATTTATTTTGGGAAGTGGGGAGGAGATAGAAAAGTAGGGGGAGGAACCTCAAAAAATCTCCACCTTTTGGCTGTCTCATGTCTGCCTGGAAGCTCAATATGATGCAATTAATGAACAGCAATCCCCCACCTTCAGTGCTTCCTTCCCTTGCTCGAGACAGATGTGCTGACAGCATGGCACCTCCTTTAAAGGAGCTCACTTTTATGGAAGCTGATCTCTCAGCAAGGCACAAGTGGCTACAGGCTTTTGGCTGCTCCATGTATTTTCAAGCAAAATCACCAGGTTTCACACCAAATATTCGGAGACAATATCAGAGATGAAAACCTTTTCTATCCAGGGTCCAGAAAATGTCTCTTTTGTTTTTTTTCCAGAGTACTTTTGAATGTCCATGGATGTTAACATTTTCTTTGGTTGTCTTGGAAAACACTCTTATAGACAAATGTATCTTGTTTGCAAGCTTTTTTTCTCATATGGGGCACACATTTTACTCTGCTTAGTTTTAACCCCATTCCTTCTAGGCATATCCTGATATGCAGCCTCAAACCAGTTCTCTCCTCCATGCCTTTACATCTTACAAGATATAAAATGTCACCCTCTCCTCACTTATATCCAAACTAAGAAGGAAAAATAACTCAAAATTCAGCCTGAGTGCCTACTATTAAACACTTAAATAAGGTACCTGTTAATCAGGGGTGCTAAATACCTACAATTCCTACCAAAGTTAAGAACTGTAGAAAACTAGGATAATTCAGCCCCCACAACCTCCATTTCCCACCTGCCCTCAGACACAGAAAGCATATTCTCAGCTTTACCAACCAAACTCATTGTGATATGCTCAATGACACTGGATAAAGCAATTATAAGCAGAAATTAGGTTATTGAATTGGATTCTCATGTCTAAATTCCACCACAGAATTTTGATCTATTTTTAGCTTAAACATTCCAGTAAAAAAAACCTCTAAGAATATAGAAGGAAACAACTAAATACACAGAATCCTAGATTTCTTTCCAAGAGGAAGCACAGCTCCAGGAAGCCTTATGGATATCAACCAGCTGTCATGAAGGACAGAGAAGACAACTGCTCTTTCCATACTTCATTCTTCAGAGAGCCTTGCAAAAACAATCTGAAAGATGCAAACGGAATAAAATCTTACCCTTGAGTCTTTCTCCCAAAAAATTAGTTTTCCTAACATTGTCAATGTTCTGACTCAAAGAAATACCAGAGGAAAATAGTGATCCCTAACATATTTAAAGTGTTTGTGGAGATAAGTTTTGTCTCTCTCCATAAAAATTTGGATTAAACTTCAAGCATGATTCAAAACAAGAGTCACAGTTTTTAAATATTTTTCAAAAAACCCAAAATTTTATATAAATTATCTCAGAGTTAAGAAAGCAATGTGAAATTCTACAGAAAACAAATTATTTATAAAGGATGCCATGAATTATTAGAAGTGATATTTCAACAGCCTCAGACCAACTAATACATCATTTGAATAGAAATACTGAACAGTAACTGAACAGTAAGAATAAGGGATAGGAGGATGTTTTCAACGGAGGTATTTGAGATTCCTCAATTGAGAAACTTTGACACTAAATCCCAAATACTTCTAATTATTTTCACTTTGGTGTTTTGTTACTAGGCTTCCTGAAGTAGAAATCCTGAAGTGGCTGCAAGAGCTCTTTCTTCCCTTCCACTTGTAGCTGAAGAGCTTTGTGCACAGCACCAGAGAAATTCCTGTTGCTGGAAGTCCTCAGCTCAAAGGTGAGACACTCCTCCAAGAGAACCAACCCATGGCAACCTCAGGAAGGGAAAAGCAATTGCCCACTTCATATCTGTTTTCAAATTACTTTCTTCATTCTACATAACTTAACAACTCTAAAAGACTTCATAGGAAAAGAAAATTATTCTTACAGGATGATGGAAATTTTTCATGGAGAACTGGCTGAAGATGTTCTGTAGAAAAGGCTGTCAGCAGAAATATGCTTTTCTGGAAAGGGATGCTGGCTTAGCAATATGCTTTAAAATAAATTAATCACATTTAACACTCCTTCTGCCTTTTCCCACCAGCTAGTTATAAAGAGAGAAGCAAAAGAAATGGGTAAACCTATTTGAGAATGTTTTCACCCTAAAGGAACATGAGAATAGATGGCTTAAGAGTTTTGCCTGAAGAAGAGCTATGGTAATTTAACAGCATTTCTCCTGACCAAAGTGCCCAGATTAAAGGCTAAAACCCCACATTTTAACTTTTTTTTTTCCAGTTTCTAGTTGTTTAAGCACATCACAGAAAGGATGCTAAGATTCAAATATTTAAGGCCTGAAAACAGCAGTGATTGGTAATGAAAGTAGAGATTCGACAGTCAATGCAACCTATGAGAGTCATAAGAATTACAATAATTCAAAAATCACTCACAAATATGTAGAGTCTGTTTTATTTGTGCTGCTTAATAGAGGTTGGCAATTTCTATGTGTTTTGCTTTGGAACATAATTTGAAACAATGATTTGGGTTTGGCAGTTACTGATATACCAGCAATTAACAAGTTGTTAAAAATGTCACAATCTTTTGAAGCCCATATTGATCCTCGGGGTATTTTCCTGGCCTTCACACTACCTGCTTTTCCTTATATTTTAAATTACCTGCAGTTATATGCAGATAATAAAGATAAGCCTTTGACTCTATTTAACTTACCATCGTCAGCCCAGCAATTTATATTTTTTTACATTTGAGCAATTGTTCAGCAGGAAATCAGCCCAGCAATGACATAAAAGAAAAAAAATCCTAACTCTTTCTAGGTCTTCTTTGCTTTGGGATGCTATTTTCAAAGTCATCTTTGAAAATAGATCTTACTCAAATTCCTAATTATGTGTTTCTTCTCTTATACCCTAAAATAACTGCTAGACTTCGGGCAACCTAGGGTTTCAGGACCTTGCAGAGGAAACCTGCCCAACAATTTAATTTCTGTCCTATATGCAGGAAGGGAGTCCCTTTTGGGGAGCAGCACTTAATGATAACAAGGCAGAGTGGTTTTAGGTTGCCTCTATAGTAAAAACCCTTAAGCTGCTATTGCAGCCTAATGGGGCTGCTGGTGTGCATTCACACAGTCCTACTGAAATGCCCTCCTCATTAAATGGGTTATTCAGAAGCCAGCCTCTGCACTGACTTCTGTTTCTAAATAACTTTCCATTCAATGTCAGGGTCAAAATATAGCTCCTGAATGGTTTCAGGATGGCAGAGTGCCTGGGGATCCCTGGGATGTGTGCAATAGTGCAAGGAAAGGGGAGTCAGGAGGTGAAGATCTGGTTATCTAGTCAGGCTTCTTTGCAATGCAAGGTCTCCTCCTTTTACACTAGTGTACTGTAAATTGCCAAGGAATTGCCTGCAAGGATAACAGCAGTTTGTCACAGTTGTGATTAACAGACTGAATCTTTAGTGCCCCTTTAAATTGCCTCTCCTGTTGTCCTAATTCAAATAGAATTTCATTGTTTTCAATGCATGGGAGGAGGATTCAGAGGGAAAGACTAGTAAATTTCACTTCTGTCCCAGAGAGGTATGCAAACAAACAGCAGAAGTGAACTTCTAGAGAAATTATTTTACTGCCTATTAGTGTCTGCCTGTTCTCATAGATCCATCAGGACTCATGAGAATTCCCTTATAAAGTTATTTATGTGCTGTGCTGCAGAGCAGTACTTTACTCTTTTGATCTTTGATATTAGAGATAATAAATTTGTAGGCACCTTCAGCTTCCTCAGCGCTGCCATGCAATCTAAGCTGGACTGGTCCAACTGCTGCTTGTTCCATTAACTCAGTTTTAAGTAAAACATTATTATCTCAAGCAAAGCCTGGAACCAGGCAGGACTTTTGAAGAACATGATTAGAAATAAAAGGGGCTTAATTTCAAATCCTACTTTTATGTCCTGGATTTGGCCTGGATAGAGTTAATTTTTAAGTATGTAAGGACAGACACAGCCTTTGTAAACATTTTCTCTTGGCTGCTTAAAATTGTTTTTGCAGTTATGCTCCTAATCAAAATATGGTGGTGGTGAAAGTAGTTTTTTTATGGTTTTGATGAAAAATTTGGCATATGCCCTGCCAAAGCTGGGAAAATGATAGCAGTGCTTTCTCTTCCTTTTTGAAGAGAATATAACACTCTTATCCAGACCACCTTCATGGTAGCAGGTTAATACTGTGCACCTGAGGCTTTGCTGTATTCCACTACAGAAAGCTATAGTTCGCTGCTAAACATGTGTACACAGATTTGAAAATAAACTCATTATTTCTATGTGTAAGAGCTCTCTGAAAACTTTATGAGGCAGCTTCACCCCACCTTCTTCACTTTCCTTTACAGACATAAAGATGCTTCTTAAAATGTCATTAAACTTGTTGTGAAGGAAAGTTCTTAGTTTTGTACAGATCACTTACACAGCAATCTGTCACTGTTGCATGCAAGTTTGCATACAGTCTTGGGATTTGTGTATCTTCTTCTAAAGGAAAACATCGCTGTTTAATGATAACATTTTCCTAAAGCATATGATGGTAGCTTCTTTTCTCTGCTCTCTTCTTGTAAGCAGTCAGTGAGGCTTAAAACGTTCCATGTCTCCTCCCTGAAGGAAAAAAAAAAAAATAAGGCAAAAAAGAATTAAAAACAAAAAGCTCAGCTACTGCTGAACATCTCCAGAGCCCTGTGGGAACAAAGAGCCAGGAGTGATGGGAGGGAGGATGGAAAACCAGTGGGAACAGGCAGGAGACAGACAAGGCAGTGGGGGAAGGGACCATAGGGCATTGGGGGAATGGGAGCAGAAAGGAGCCAGATCTGGTGAGCTGAGGAGAAGCCGGGTAGGAGAAACTTCTTTGTTTGCAAGAGAGAACAAAGGGGAAGGGGAAATGATGGAAGAAGCAGAGCTGTCGGGTTAGAAGTTGTTCCTTGTTGTTCCTGCCCACTCTCCTCCCGCACCCACGAAGGGGAAAACGAAAACTCACAGAGGGAACTGATTAGCATGTGCAAACATTCTTCTTTTGCTCTGCTTGTGGCAATTAACTGTCTCTTTTCCCTTTTTTCTCTCTTTGTTTGACACTTGAGACAAAAACAATTAGATATGGAAATGTAAAGTTGAAAATCTAAAATGGCAAGGCTATAGAAAATACTGGCTTCATTGATCTTGACACATTGATCTAAATGCAATTTGTCAGCAGGTCAGAAGCACTGGTTTCTGTTAGACAGGGCTGACTGCTGCAAAGAAAACTAATCTGACCAACAGTGATATGATTTTGCTCTAAATCTAAAATGTAAAACTTTTTGTTGTTGTTTTTTTTTGTGTCCTGAGAGATTTAGCAGGGAGAAGTTGGCATCAATATCACAACTTATGTATTGTTTGTATACAAAACTGCTTTGTTTTAGGCTAAAAACTCCTAGTGGAAACAATTTATTTATGGAAAGAAATGTCAAATCCCTGTGAGAAATTAATACATATATTTCCTTATCAAGCAGATAATATAAATAATATAATATATTCTAAAATATCAAAACCAGAGCAATACTCACCTTTTCTAAGTTAACTAATATCAGTTCTTTGCTGTAGGATTGTTTTCCTCCTAGTGATATTACAGCAGAGTAGTCAGCATCTCAATGTAATCTGCACTACAATGCCCTATGTTAATGCAGACAGATACTTCAAAAACAGAACAACATGTTAATTGTCCCTCCCATATAACTCTTGGGCCTAACAATTAGTACCCACTTTTATTAGCAGTTAAGTGCAGAAATATACCATTTAAAAATCTTACAACCTTTGTTCTGGATTTTAGGTGACTTCCACAAAATGTGTCTTTACTAATTTCTTTTGTAAGATTTTGAATCTGTTGTAAACAGCATTTTTATTCCCTGACTTGTTGCCTGGATAGTAAGGTAGAGAAACAGGATACCTTATTTTGCTAAAACTTTTGCTTTCTTTTAACTTTTATTTTAAGAGATTAGTAAAAGCTGGCAAACTTTCTTGACTGGTCATGGATGAATTTTTTTTCCAGCTCTTTATCTGCTGTACTTGGAACTCTGAATCTGGTAGTTGGAAATTAAGCTGTCTTGGGGGTTAAACTCTTCAGTTATAAAATTGGATTAAACTTCAATTTCTTGATAAAATCTGAACAAACAAACAAACAAACAAACATGGCTCAAGAGAGAGCACTATCAAACTCAGGAATACTCTTCCTATGAACATAAATTAAAACAGGCTGACCAATCCTATTTTTGTTCTTTTGTGAATACTCATTGCTGGCTTCACTTTTCACACATTTATTATTTCAGTTGCTCTGTTTTAAGACATGCTTTGTTCTGTGCAAGATAAACAGAAAAAGCAGCTATTTCTGGAAGTAAAAAATGGAGTTGCATTGCCCTTACATACTCATCCCCATCCTGCCAGTAACCAGGGTGTTCAAGCCTTAAACCCGATCTCTTCTGCGTGGTCACAATGTGAGAAATACCCTCCAAAGGCTTTATTACATGGCAGTGGCCACTAAAAACGGGCTAGCAATACTTGCTGTGGGGCTTTTCTTGCAGCAGCTGTGGGGGAGTTGCGGGCACTTTGACTTTATCCGTGTTTAAATGAACAGAGAGTTGGCCAGGCAGTCCTCAGGCACCAGGAAAGTGCTTTAAACTTTACGTACCTGGCTAAATTTGCCTGGCAATTTACAGCTGTGACAGGAAAAAAATTTTGCCTGTCTCCTTCATGTTCTAAAGAGTGAGGGAACCAGTTTTTACATATGTAAAAGTTGGTGTTTTATCTCACACAACTTTCTGGTGCTTACACATTTTCTTCTCCATCACAAATTATTACTTTTTTAAGTTTTTTAAACTCTTAGCTCTCAGTGGATATTTCTAGTTGAAAACAGTGACTCATCTATGAGAGGGGATTTTTTTTCTTCTCCACTGAACATCTTTGATTCCTTAAAGTGTTCTCATCTCTCCCATTGCAAGAGTTGTGTTGTCTCACAGCTGAGGGTGTTATCTCTGCTACCATGGTCTGTTTATTTCTATGAGCAGCTACCAAGAGAGTGTAAAACAGCCCACTCATATCTGAGGTGTGAAGACTTCCATAAAATGAAACCGAAAACCATGTTTTGCAACATACCAAGAACATGAACATACTTCTAAATATGCTTATTTTTACTCTTTCCTGGAAAGGCAAATTTATTGATTCATACTCAGTTTTGTTGCTGGCACATACTTGTACATGGAAGGTCTTACACTTTTCCTTCAAGTTTAGTTGTGGTACAAAATAAAGGAAAAAAAATCACTGGTATTGTGGTTTTCAGTACTGGAAGTCTATCAGCTCAAATGGAGAAACTCAAGTTTCATTACAGCAGCTTAAGCTTTGAGTTGCAGCAATACCAACCATTCTGAAAAATTACTTCAGAGATTTGCTGCAGAAAGAGAAGATAAAAAGAGTGGAAAAAAATTCTTGTCTTCATGTAAGGCCAAGATGATTGTTAATACCAAAAATTCGAAGTATTTATAGATAGTGTGTACCTGATGTAGCTTTTGGGGAAGTAATAAAAAGGCAATTTCTTGCTTCTATATTTTAGTAATTCCTTTCCAGTTCAGGAGATTTTTCTTTATCTGCCTGATTAATCCAATCAGTAAGTCTTGATTTAGCTACTTAAAGGTGAAAAACCAAACAAAATTTCACCATTATGCTGAAGAATTAAGCCATGTAAATTAATAGTATCAGTCAGTCCTGAACAAGAGATGTGTCACCATTTTAGTTACATCAGCTTATTTAAAAATAGTTTAGTACTTTGCTACTTAATTAAGAAGGGAGAAAAACACAGTATTTGCAAAAGTAAGCATTTTCACAGAGTATGTATAATTTGAATCGGAAAAATAGATACAAAAATTAATCCAGTTTTAAGTCAAATCCGAGTGCCAGTACTACTGTTTGTTAAAGCAGTCCAAATGTTTGGAGCCAAGTACAACACCTGCCTTGTAGCTGGATTCAGCATGAGGATGGTGGCTTACGTCTGGTGGGGCTTCCTTGCCTGGACTGCACATCCTATTTTATGTATGATGCAAGGAAGTGCCCTCTGATAAGTGGAGGATTCCTGAGTGAGCGTAGCACAGGAGCATGGGGTCATGTGGGAGCCTGACAGAGGCACTTTGTGATTTTCTTTCTTTTCTTTTTTGAGTTACAGCCCCTCTGACTCAGAAGAATACAGGTTAACTGAGCTGACCCAGAGCACTTGGTGTCATTACAGCAAATGGAAAAAACACCAACAGAGCCAAGAACATCACTGATTTAGTGAGGGATGTTTGAGTTTTCAAGTCAAAATGCAATTTTCCTATTGCCAGACTGAATCTTGGGATTTCTTTTTTAGGTGAGATGAGAACATTTT
>VXBB01023800.1:308-29470 GCA_013399915.1 Illadopsis cleaveri
TTTTTTTGGTGGTGTGTGTGAGATTTCCCATTGCAGATTAGGTTACTTGGATGTGGGTTATCAGACAGGAAAGGCCCTGCACAGATTAGTTCTGCACCATTGCAGGGCTGTTATGCCAGCCCCATCCTTGACCAAAGCAGTGGCCAGCACCTTTATTGTATCTGGGGACACTGCGCTGTCCAGGCAACAAAAGAAGCAGCAGAAGGCCCACTGTGCCTCTAAAGTGTTACTTCTCCACTTCTTGTCATGCACCAGTGACATGAGTGCCAGGTCCCAGATTTGAGCCCCACACAGAGCCAGAAAAAAGCTGTCAGTCTCGGCTTGTTCAAAGACAAACCCTTTGTGCAGATCAGACTGAAGTGGCATGGTCCATATACTCACTAAAGCATGCCAAGGAGTCAGAAAGTCATAATCTGGCTTTGTACTTCTGGCCATTCCCATTTTCCTCCCGTAGCTGGTGCCCAATTACCAGCCCTGTAATTTTTTTTTTCCCCATTGTTAGGGAGCCATAAGGGTTTAGCTACCACTTATCCAATCGGGGTCGTGACCTGATGTATTTAGGCTTTGCAAATATAAGTAACAGTTCCCTTATCAGTGTCACCAGGACTCTTTAACACTTAGCAGGCAGAAAGATAAATATACTTGGCAGATACAATTTGATCCATTGCTAAGCCTTCCATTTTACCAGTGACCCATGGCACTCTGCTATTCAAGGGGACGTTAACTGGTATAACCCCATAACCCTCAGCCTGGCTCCCAAACCAGGCCTTACAGGAAGGACTTACAGGTGACAGCTTGTCAGCCTGATCTAGAGCACTGAGAAACCAGGGATGAGTCTGACCTGACTTCCACTAGTGCTGCTTTTAGCAGAATTCCTCCTGGCTCACACCAGCAGAAGAACTAGGCTCTGTCTCACACCACTTTGCTTCCAAGAAAAAGCCAAAGCCACCTGATTTCTGAGTTACTTTTATTTGAAGCATTGCTTTTTGCTTGGTGACTTCCTTTGGTTAACTGGCTGACTTAAATGTTGCTTTGTGCCATTTTACAACTCAGGTTTGTCCTGAGAAGTTCTGATTCCTTTCCTTGTCTCTTTCAGGTGCTTTCTAAGACTTCTGCCAGCCACAAGGTCTGGCCTCAGAAGCTGGAGAGTGCAGATTGTCTTGTTCATCTACCCCTCCAGCAGGCACTGAATTAAGTATTCTGGGCAGAGTTATGTTTAACAGGCACTTATTTAAGAAGGGTTAAAGATGCAGCATCAGATCTAGAGAAGCATCTCTTTTAAGCAGAATAGGGCAAGAATCCAAGTGTAAGCCACAAGTGTGAAGATCCTACAATAAATAGGCTGGAGCTTTCTGCTGTCTCAAAAATGCATCTTGATTGACTCAAGGTCTAAAACCTTGAGGCATTTGGTTGTTGCCTCTTCAATAGCACTGACTCCAACTATGAATAGATTCAATAAAGTGCCATTGTCAGTGAGATTTGATTAGACATGGAACAACACTGGCAAATACCAGAACCAGTCCTGGCTCTAGCCATGGGGATTTTACACCTTAGATGCCCCTTTAAAAATTGCGAAGTTTTCACAAGCTGTTTTTATTTATTTCCATCATGTGGGAAATTTCTATGACCACTACAAATATCTTCTATCAGAGCATTCTCCTTCATAAATGGTGATCTTCTTTAATTCTCTGAAGTGTCTCAATGCTAGTTAACTAAGATAAGACAGAAGATAACTTCTTTTAGAACAACCTCGTACTTGCAGTGGAATCTAATCCAATCTAGAAGGGTGATTGACTCATTATTATTATTCAAATGGCTTGGTCAGGATTATTGGCTGGGTAGCAGCTCCAGCTCATTCCATCATAGATAGAATCACAGAATGGTTTGGGTTGGAAGGGACCTTAAGGATGATTTAATTCCAATCCCCTGCCATTGGCAGGAACACCTTCCACCAGCCCAGGTTGCCCAGGTTTGCAATTGGATCATGACTGAGTCATCATTTCAGACATGATTAAAACACAGAGCCTGACTTCCCACTCAAATATAAATCTGTGCACATAAACAAAATTTCCTTTAATCTCCTTAGAGTTCATGTCTTTTGGAAGTGTTTTATGGGAGCTTTCTTTTTAAGTGGGGCTTCAAACAATGATATATTTTAGGCTGTGAGCCTTATCTGATATGAGATGCCCAGGAGAACAGGAGATTCTTTTTGTTGCTGTTGTTTTTTAATGATGTGTTAGGGCATGGGCTTTCCTGAGCATTTAGCAAAGGGGTGTCAGGGTGAAACAGCTGCACATATTAAACCAGCAGTGAAACCCAACTCCTTTTCATCTCCTGGGTTATACAGCTCTTTGTGAAATTATTCCACGGGGCAAAGTGTGAATAACTGCTAAGTAATGTATGAGCAGCTCCGTGTTAAGGTGGTGCAAATGGGGCTGGCTGCGTGGTGCTGAGGGAAAACACCATGCCATAAACTGATCCAGGTTAAACGGCCCCGATTCTGAGCTGATTATTTTATAGTTCATTGACATCCAGCAAATGTGAGAACTGCAGGCCTTGTGAGGTGCCATGGGACAGCTGTAAACAGGTCTTTGATGAGACAAATGGCTTGTAGGGGCAGTCCCATGCAGGCATCCCAACACAAAGGCTCCCTGGCAGGGCTGCTGCCAAAATAAAAAATAAATCAAGCCAAAACAGCTATTCCAATCCTGCCTGGAAAGCTCAGGTGAAGGCATCTGAGGCACTGGCCTTACCTTTCCCTCACCAGGTCCTTGTCTCTACCCTACTACACTCTACAAGATGTTTCCAGAAAATGTGAAAACCCTTGGTTTACATCAGCATAAAAGTCAAGCGCCCCTGGAAACACACGTTGTAATCAAACATCCCTTTTGCCATTTAAAAGAAATATTAAAAACCTTCAAATGTCTTGCAGAAGCAAGAACAAGGTTTGTTTACTTACACCCTTCATTCTTCTTCAGGAGCAGGCTGGGTGTCCCAATTGGTAGCCCACACTCAAACAAGGTGGACTGATAACAGTTGATTTTAACCAGGTTTAAAATCAATAAGAAAGATGCTTGGTTACATACAGAATTTACATTAAAGACTCTGATCTTTTTTTGGTGCTTGCTTTTCATAATTTTCCTGTTCAAAAAGGCTGTTCCTTCAATAAAGCCTCCTTCTCTTTTTTGCTTACCAGAAAGATCTCCTGTGTCTCTTCACATTTATTTCAATTTGCATTGCTTAGTGTGTATTACTCATGCATTGCTCAGTTCTATCAAGCTGCATTTGGATGAGAATTTGAAACTAAATAAAATACACAATATTTTACCAAAATATTTCTACTCTAAATACAAGTGAGAAAAAGACCTAGTTTTACCAAGACAGGGCATTGACAGACCTCTTAGATAAAGAAGTACTTTATCTCTATGTATTAAACTTAATTGATTTGATCACTGCAGATCAGAGTTTGAGATTTATCATGTACCATCCCTCACAGTCTCAGGGCTGGGAGGGGAAGACAAACTTCCCTGCCTTCCCAGATGCTGAGGAGCTTCTGAAGTGAGAATCAAGTAGCCATTGTACCAGACTAATCAAATACACGTAGATGAAAAAGTTTAATAGTGCAACAAACTCTGTTTAAAGAAGCTCACCCAGCAACCAGGTCAAGGTTTTGGCTTTTGTTTGAAAGGTCAGCAGCATTAATTCACTGTTGCCAGAGAAGCTGACAAAATATCACACTGATGAGAGGGCCTGGCTGTGGAGATTCAAAAAGACCAAGACACATTTATATTATTATTTTTATCAAAGTCCAAGACAAACCCAAGTATTTTATATCCTTCCTCCTGCCAAGGTAGAGCAGCTTGAGGTTATTTCATGATGTGGTTTAGAACTTCCTGAGGATCAAGGTGTAGGAAATTCACCCACTGCCAGCACTTAAAAACTCTTTAAAAACCTAAAAACTAATTAATTTATTGGTTCACTGTTAGAGATTTCAAAAGGTCAACCAGACACTTTTTCTCTGGGACCACTGAGGTCTCTGAGGGCTCCTCTTGCTTTTTGGGGCACCCGGAGAGATCAGGTTTGAGTTCTCACATCTCTGTCCACATTCACATCAATCACTCATGCCTGGAATCTGGAGCAGAAGGGGTGCTAAAAACACATTAAATTACCAAGGATGATCATTCAAGTACAGTAGAGGGGACAAAAAAATTACACATTTTGCCACAATGGGTAGGTCAGGATGGAATATCCACATGAAATGGGATTTGTTGAGGAATAAACCTATATTTCTTATCTGATTCCATTTGCCAAAACCCACTAGGTTTGCAACTACAAAAAAATCCCAGATATTTATCTTTTTTTCTCCTTTTATTTTCCTCAGTTTTTTTCTCACTGGAAAATTATGAAGTGTGAGAAAGAAGAGGAAAGTGCTTGCATTAAAGTGCAAAATTTTGGGAAAAACCCAACACACCTTTACAGGATTCTCAGCACTGCCTTCTAAACAGATCCCCAAAATGGTGAAAGGAAGTTGGGAAGGATGGAAGGAGATTTACTTTCCTCTGCTTCTGATTTCAGTTTCCTGATTTGCTTTGTAGCAAATCCACCTGGACTGAACAGTGTTTCAAAATTGAAACTGTCAGTTTTGTACACGGATTTGTCCAACCCATTTAGCCTGAAATACTTGTGCTTAATTTGGTAAATGATGCTTTCCAACTAATAAAATAAAACCAGCTTTGCTAGAAATGTGTGTGCTGATTCTACTCCCAGGTCTGCTCATGGATAAATATTTCAGAGGTTCTCGTGTTCAAGTGCTTCATTTAAATTAACTTTCTGAGAACCTTGGTGGCTAACAGTATCAACACAGAGGGTCAATTAATTCAAATAATCTTTATTTCCAGTATTAAAATGCTCGTTATTGTAGCAGGTCAATCACACATTTCTCTCTTATAAAGAAATCACACACTCGCTGCTTCCTTTTAAAAGCATAATCCCATTAATTAGCAATAAACAGATATCTGGAAATCATAAATAAATATTACTTGCTAGTCCTATGCTTGTTGGCCAAAAAAACTCTAAAAATTATGTTTATAGCAGAAAAACAAGTGTTAAAAATGAGTAAATTAGTATTTGATACTTAGTAACCTTCTTGCAAAATGAATATTCATTCCCACAGGTCACGAGTCAGTAGAAAACATTTCAGGCTGTTGAGGAGTGGGAATTCAGTGTTGCTCCTGATCCCTTCAGTGGGGCACAAGTCTCACTGAATTTGGGCTGTCAGTCTATTGGCAAGAATTTGGCAGAGGAGCCCAGCCATCAGTCATGAAGAGTTTCTGCAGTTTAGACATAAATAGCTTAGGTGAAGCTTTAGGGTTGTTTATAAAGAATCCGTGAAACCTTCCTTTAATCTGCTACTGACAGATGGGAATATCACAGCCTGTTTTCAGGCCAAATTCAGTGCATGTAGCCTGAGCCCGTTTTGGAATATAATGTGCCGGTATATTTGTTATATAAATACAGGACAGAGCACTTTTCCATGGTCCTGGAGTGGGAGGGAAGGTGGTTGAGGACCTGAGTGCCTGGAACTCCGAGTCACTGAGCTGGGTCTCCCTGTGAAACCCCACACTATAAGCAGTTTCTGTGCTTCAGCTTCTGAATCACCTCTAAAACTGAACATCTTTTGCTTTTGTCCACTTTGTCACCTCATTTTTCTGGGAAGTTCCTCAGAGCAAGAGGCTGTGCGCTCTGTACTTATGTGGTGAGCCAACTCTGGCCACTGCCCGGCTGCTCCCCTCCTCAGGGACACGGGGAGAGGGGAAAAAATGGGATGGAATAGCTCGTGGGTTGAGATAAGGAGAGGGAAATCCCTCACCCTTTCCCAGACTCAGCTCCACTCTGGCTCCTGTGCCTCTCCATCCTCATGTGTGTCCCCACTGCACCGTGGTCTCTCTGAGGGGAATCCCTGCTCCAGCCAGCACCTGGAGCACCTCTTCTCCTCCTCCTTCCCAATCTGGGTGCTCCAGGACTGTTCCCTTCTTTTACCCCTTCTCCTCTGCCTGTCTAGCGTTTTTGCCCTTTCCCAGAGGTGCCACCAGCCTGGATGAGGGGCTCAGCTGGTGGGACTGGGGTGGCTGGAGCAGCTCAGGGCAGCCCCAGCCCCTCCTCACAGAGCCACCCCACATCCAGAGACACCCAAAACAAGGGGATTTTGAAATAAATGGGAAAGGGACTCCACAGCAGCTGGGATGGGCGGCAAACAGGGAGCCCCAGGAGCAGGCCAGAGCCTGGCTTCCTGAAGGAACCTTCATCTTGCTTTATATATGTATTACTACATTCTAAAACAAACTCTTAAGTTTTCCACCATGTGATACCACACACTTCTATTCACGCCATACATCCATAATCGCCAGGCTATCACTCAATTTTGGAAGTTTTTTCCAAGGCCTCAGGTCAAATGCAGTGTTTGCTTGGGGGTCAGTGCCTGTCAGCACAGAAAGTCTAAAAATCTCAGTGACCAGGATTCCAGCAGGTTGAGGTGGCATATGGAGCCTAAGGAAGTGATTTTTCCAGTGAGACAGTTGATTTTCATCAGTTTATTGCTGTGCCCACTCACTCCCAAGGCAGCTTTGAGGGTGGGAACAGGAGGTGAGGTCTGGGGTTGTTCCAGGACTACTCAGAGGTGCCCACGCTGGAGATCAAAAAGAGTGGAGTTGCAAACAAAGAGCCACACAAAGTCAGGAATATTACCAGTGGAGTTTGTATCCAGAAACTTGCACTTTGGCAGTGGAGAGAAGTGACTGAAAAATTACAAAGCAAAGCAAGAAAAAAGGTGAATACCTGAATTTAAAAAATGAAGGATGATAATTATTTTAAAAGTCCAGGTTTTAGGCAAGAAGTAACTCCTGACAGAAATTGCAGCTCCCTCCCTCATTTCTCCACATTCTGGACAAAAACTTGATGCTGGCAAGGATGACAAATCAACCTGGTTGAGCCACACAAGATCCCATGTCCTGGGAATTTCTCTTGGGGTGTCTATCAGTCCCAGGGCCAGGATGTGTCATGGTCTTGGGCAGAGTTATTCCCACAGCACAAGAGGGAGGCCTGGGCAGGGAGCCTTCCTGTGGCTCTGGGATGCCACTTTGGGAACCCCAATTTTACCTTTGGTTACAGCAGAATGTTCCACTCTGCTGAAATAATGGCCACAAATAAAAACCCCACACAGTGTCATCTTCCACTTATCCCATTGGCAAAAGCAGATGAATATTCTGTCACTACTGGTGGTACCCTGCTTTTTCTCATGGAAGGCAGTAGATATTATTCTGATTAAAAATTGTCCCAAAAAATTGTCCCTGTTCTCATGGAAGGTAGCAGATATTACTCTGATAAAAAATTGTCTCAAAATATTGCTTGGTAGATAATCTTCGTGTTTGCGTTTTGGCCTCTGACCTTTCCTGAGCCTTTTTCCAAGCCCTTCTCTCCAAACACATCATGAGGAAACTCACTTTTCAAAAGCCAGGAGAGCTGCCTTTCTGTCCTACCTGTGCCAGAATAGAAAAACCTCAAGTTTATGAAAAATAGCATTACAACTGTCATGCTGCTCTACTTTTACAGCCAAACAATAGAAAATCAATTGCACTGGCACCCCGAGGCTGTGTGAGTTTTCCCAACAGACAGAGCACATGTTCCTTGAAAACCCATTTCTGAAGCCTGGCACTTTTAGCTAAGGAAATAAGGCCTCCTTTCACAGATATTATGTCTTTATTTCCTCAGCTACAGCTCACAGATCATTCTGCTTTTTATCACTGCTAAATGCTGGACTAAAAGCACTTATTCCTGGTGTCTGGGCCACGAGGAAGTCCACAGATGGTGACACTTGCCAACAAACTCTGCAAATCAACACTGCACAGAATTAAAAATGGCTGCCCCATTCCTTTCCCCATCACCCTCTCCATTCTTAATTTTCACATCTTGTGGGGGGGGAAAAAAAAAAAAAAAGAAAGGTATTTGGTATTAGGACTAATTTCTGTGAAGGATTTTAGCAGTCCCCATTTTTAGAGATGGAGTCTCCCAGGTCAGGGAAAGCCTTATTTTCTGAATGCCTAATGCATAGTTAAAGGCTGATAATAGCATGGGATAGCTCCAAGAATGTTATATAACTTACTGAGTGTCTATTAAAAAACAGAGAGACTTTGCCATTTAAAAAAAAAAAAAAAAAAAAAAAGAATCGGAGCCTGTGAGATTCCCACCATCTGGATGGAGTCTTTTTTCTTCCCAGATGAATTAGTTGTCAGGGGAGGAATTATTTTAGGCATCAAGTAACCCCTGATTGTGAGTGACAGGCTAACACAGGAGCAGATGCAAGGTTAGTGGGAAGGAGAGCCCTGCATGTCCCACTCACTGTGCACAGGGACTTGGGATATTCCAGCAGCACCCAGAGGTGGGTCAGGCCTGGGAGAGGTTCCACACTGCTCACAGCAGATGTTCCTTCACCAGGGAGAGAGCAAACACTGGGGACCTGCTGCAGAAGGAGGGTTTGCTGCTCGTGGCACCTCACAGATTTTCAACAAGAAACAACAAAGCCGAATTTTTTACTCAAACAGCCATCACTGTCAGAAATTGCCTTAAAATCTGAATTCTGCAGAAATCCTGCCCCTTGTAACACCCTTATTTGAGAGTATGCTGGCAGCATCTTGGTGGATCCAGATAAACAGAGCCAACAAGGAACATTTTGAATACATCCTAAGATAAAATCAGTTGTCCCCATCTCCTATTTCAGCTAATGGAAATGTCTTCTTTTTCTTTTTCTCTTTTTACATAAATATGGATATCAATAAATCCCTTTGTCTTTTCAGGCAGTACATGTCTGTTATGGGAACCTTTACCTACTCAACAATGTCATATTTATAAGTTTAGGCAATAAAACCATATCCATGCAATTTAAAAAAAGCATTATTGTAGTAGAAGTGTGTTAAATGCTGTTTAGAAACTTGTGTGCCTGATTTCATTAGGAATTTGAAACTCAAACCCTGACCCTTCAAATCTTGACAGAGCCCCCCAGATTTAGCAGAGTATCTGGATTAGTCTCACATCTAAAACATTTTTCTTATTTAGTGGACCCAAAGTAAGCCTGAGCTGGCTTGAGAATGAAAATTCAAAAGTGAAGCGGTGGGGTGTGAAACATTTCACAGTCTGAAAGGAAAAGAATATCTGCAATAAATAAACAAACACGGAAAACCCCAAAACAGCGTGTTTTTTTCAAATCTAGTATAGAGAGAGCAGATGGTCAAAACAAACAGGTACACAAAATATTCGTGTTGGCGACATCTGATCGTTTTCCCTTCAGAGAGCATTGTGGAACTCAAGAGGACTGTGGACAGTGCCCGATGAGAGGGAAGAAATAAAAAACAGTGACATCTTGTGGTAAGCAAGAAAGATGTTTGGTAAGAGAAGTTTACCAAAGAAACTTACCGAGAAACTTCTCTTACCAACTTGCTTTGGTAAGAGAAACTCAAATTTCCGTACACGCTCAAAAATCTAGATGTTAGACTACAGCTATTTAGAACTTGAGGTGGTGACTTTTCCCTTCCTCTGAGTTGTTTCTTGGGGATTTTTTTTTTTTCCTGTTTTTGGTGAGCCTTTAAGTGCTGCTGTTAGAGAAAGAGCTGGTCCCGCCCAGAAACGAGCAGTAGCTACATTGAGTTTAAATGAAGATATTCAATGTCTAGCTGCTCCCTGTGTAGTATTTATCAAAAAAAGTCCACTGGTCTCTGCCTCTGGATTACTGAGGCAGGAGGTGAGTAATCCTTGATGCCAGTATCTCCCTGCTGGAATGCTGTGGAGCTGAAGCTGCAGCTCAGGACAGTGTCACTTCTGGGGAAGGCCACAACAAAGGAAAAAAGGAACATTTTCTTAGGAAAGACTCCTAAAGTGACTCACTCTGCCCAGGCAAGCCTCTGCTGTTGGGAATGGAGTTGGAAGTGTCAGAACAAGAACTTATCAGGTCCTTGCTCTAATTTCTGACACCACAGTTTGACTAAAAATAAACCCTAAAGCTCTATCAGGCAGAGTGGCTCTGGCAAAATTTTTCTTAAGCCTCACCAGGACTACTGAGATCAGCAGGAATTCTTCTCTTTGACCTAAATGGAACAAGACTTCAACCTATCCAACATTTTCTGTCTTACTCCAGAGTTTCTTCTTAAGCCACGTGATTTCTTTGCCAGGGCAGGTGGCAGTAATAATATAATAAAAGCCTGATAATTATTTTAGGTGCCACGGACTGTCTGGTACAGTATCTCCCAGTGAGTAATAAATGTTCTGAAGTTACTCCATTAATTTGTTCCCTTTGATTGCTCTTGAGACAAGAGGAGAATGGTACGGGTTTGGAGTTTCTGTAATTCAAAATTGATTTTAAAAATCTGTAAATAAAAACTTTCACGTTTCTGGAGATCCGCCAACTTTATTTCTTGGCAATAAAGGAATGATGTGAAGAAGGAGGTATTTTATGTGATATTTTACTAAGGATTCTTGGAAACTGTCAAAATGGACCTCAAGGTTAACACAATTCCTGGTTCTCATTCAAGGGTATTAGAATTAAAAGAATTGTGTGCCTTTATCTGCAGTGTGTTCTTCATCCTGAGCAATAAACACAACTCCTTGCCTTAAATGGTAGGCCTACAGTATTCTGAATGTTGCCAAGAGGAAGGAGAAAAACCTTTTACATAAGGAAAAAGTTACAGGTAACTTCTGGCCAAACCTTGACTAAGCTGATTTTCATTCAGCTTCAATTCTTAAATATAAAATTATTTGCTTTATAATAAAATTGAAACAAATTTTTCTTTTTTGTTTCTTTTTGTTCTTCTTTTTTTTTATTATTTTTTTTTTTTACCAAAGCACATGTTTAAAAGCAGCAGAGTATAATTTCTATTTGACTGCTTCTTTGCCACTGAAAACCTTTGCAGCACATAAATTCAACAGCTGTCAGTCATGTCCATGCTTGAACCTGAAAATGGAAGTTACACAAAATGATGATTTTTTTTTTTCTGAAAACAAAGGGCGAAATATTTGCTATCTTCTGTTGTTATTCTACATAGAAAAATGAATATGTTGTTCTAATTTTTTTTTTTTCTTGTAGGTGACTGAGAAAAAAAGCAGTTCAGTGTAACTCAGGATGTTCGTGTTTTCCTGCAGGAGGCTTTCACAGAGTGTTCATTCTTATCTAATGTAGAAAGTGAAAAGTAACAGATTGCAGTCCCAGACCTCTGTGAGACAGTGAACAGCCTGTGAAGATGCTGTTGGATCCCTACAAGCACTAATACTTTGAATATTAAGGATCAGGCTTTGCATTTGACAGAGAGAGTTGAAGTTTAATGGAACCCTCACTGGTGCTCCATCAATTTTGGTGCTCAGAATACCACAACAACCATTCCAGCGAGGGAGAGAAGTCTCCAAATCTCCCTAATGTCCCTTTCTATGCACTCCCTTACCTGACTAACCAAAATCCAGCTGTTGGCTGTGCTCCCCATCAGCCCCACACCAACCCCCATGGTCAGCACGTGACCCCAGGATGTACAAAAAGCTCCCAATGCAGGAGAAATGAAGAGTGTGTTGAGGTGTGGGAATGTTCATCAGCTCCTGGTCTCCATTCAGCCAGGGTTTCCCAAGTACACTGGACAGCTTCAGGTAAAGAGCAAATTGGTTTAATCTGGATTTTTTGGGAAAGGTGATGTTGTTTTTAGCCTCTGAAGGATCCAATAACTGACACAACAATCCATTGCATAAAAATAAATGTACCTGTCTGTGTTTAAAAGCAGAGCCTACTTCTTAAGAGGTGCAAGACTGGTATAATACTGTTTGGTCAGAAATTGTTCACCCCTTGAGCTGCTCCCTCTCTTGGCTCTCTGCTCTATGTGGAATGTGTCTTACACCATTAAAGGGGTGTTCCATTGCCCCATTGTAACCCAGCTGCCTTTCCTTTTTCCTGCTAGGAACATGGTGGTGTTTCCCTAACAGCTAAAATGAATACATCTTAAGATAAAATCAGTTGCCCCCATATTTCTCTCCTGAGCACTTCCCCAGTGACTGAAATAAGAAGAGGTCGTGCTCTTTGCTGATGGGAATAAAATCACACACCGAGACGCAGAGCTCAGCTGGAAGAGCATCAGGCTGCTAAAAGATCATAAATGAATCATTATTTTACTATTTCTAACCTTTGTTTGCTGTGAGAATATTCCCTGGGTCTAAACCATGACAGGGACATTTAGACCTCGGTTAGAATTGAGTGGCTTGAACACCAGGAAATATTTGATCATGACATCACGGGAGGAGCTGATGTCAGCCAGTGACCACAGCAGGTAAATGAGCATTTTAACCAGTGTGCACAGGCCACTGCACAGATGAGGAGCATTTTAGTCACGTTTAGGTCATAACTGTCCAGAAGGCAGTGGTTCTGAGTCACAGGAACCTTCTTAGGAAAGCTGAAGTGACCTGTCTGCTTTCCAATCTGAGGTTCTACCCAAATCCATGCGCAAGGTGTGAAACAGACCTTCGTCACCTCTGACTGCCTCAGTCTTGGTTTCATTTCTAAAAAGGGAAAGCAAACCTTAACGAAATGCTTCAGGTCAGGCTTGTACAAATCTGGGGATGTGCTCTCATAAAGTCTCCTGCAGGAAATGCCAGGATCTGCAAATAAAATACAAAATCACTGGGAACAATTGAGGATCTACGAAGAGGTGAGAGATGCCTGGGAAGAAAGAGATCAAATGGGCTCCCACTGCAAGTGCAAACAGATTTATGGCTTCTCTAACCTGCTTTTGGAACCCAGGGCTCCACGGGGCACTATCCTGCTGGCTGCAGTTGCCAGATCACATCACACTTTGGCCCCAATCCCATTTTATAGCTGTAACAAGCACTGGGGAGGTGGGCAGCGGCCTCACAGAAGATTTGCATTTCAGGGCTCTGTTAAACATGTGCAAAGAGGCTGAGGGTCAGTGACAGAGAATGGAAGGACCATTCTCACTGGGATATTTTCATACAGAAATGGAGAGTGAGCACAATGCCTGAGTACGTGGAAGGCCTGGATTAGAGTTTTCCCTGTTTGAGAGATGCTCCAGGCTCTGTGACTTGCTCCGTGCGCTCTCTGTTTTCCACTAACATTATTCTGTTCTTCAGAAAAAAACTCTCAGGAACTGCCAAGCCAAGGAAACTGCTTTTGTGTGGTTGCTTCCTCTAGTAAGCAGACAGAAGAGGAGAGCCCTGAAAACTGTCCTTTCCTTGGCCTATTTTGCATTAACCTTGTAAAATGCAACGCCCCATTTTTAAGGCCCCTTCCAACCCAAACCATTCAATCATTGTTTGATTCTTTAAAAACACCCTGTCCATTGGTGGAGGGGACACCACAGTCTGAATTTTTCACACCCTCAATGAGTTCCTGGACCATCATTTGACAGCATGAATCACCAATTCTCACCCTGAGAATTTTGAATTCTTTCCTGAATGCTGGCACAGTTTTACCCTTTGCTCTGGGAGCTGGGGTACCTTACATGAAAGCCAGACACGAGGGCTGATCCCTCCTAGGTTGACAAAAAAAGCTAAAGTTGGGCTTTGTATCCAGAGTTCTTGTTCTCCTTCCTTCCAAAGGGCTGAGAAATGCTCTGAATTTTAAAAAAGAAAAACACAACAAAGAAAGAAACAGGAAAAAAAACCAAAAAAACAACCCCACCCTTGCAGCCAATTATCTGTAATTTCATGGCTTTCATTTTGTTGATGAAGCCAGAGGATTCAGGTTCTCTCCAGATAAATTTGCAGCTGCCGTTGACAAGCTGAGAGAAACCATGCAGACTCTTCAGGTACATAAACTGACTCCCAAGTCAGTGGAAGTCCTTCCAAGTTCCTCCACAACACAGGAGGGGCACGGGACTCGTGGATGAGCTTCATGCATGGACTGTCAAGCCCGTCAATTAGTTAAACTGGAAATATTTTATCCACCAAGTTTAAACTATGACTTTTTTGGGTGACTTTGTAGGGACTGTTGTTTTACATGTGGAACATGTACCACTGACAAGCAGCAGGGTATACAGACACATTTCTTATCCCTGAATGTTGCAAGACTGGAATCAAGGCAGAACCTACCCTAGGAAAAGCAATCAAAAATATGACCTGTTATGTAGGCAAGGAGTACAGAGTTGCATGGGTTTTATTCCTTAATTGCTTTTTCTGGAACATTACCCAGGCACTGTGTTTTCCTAGGCATGCCTCTTTCAGCCTGTTCAGAAATAACAAAGTCATCCTGCTGACTTCCTGCTCATTAAGAGAGGAATTCCAGCAGATAAGTCAGTCACAGAAAGAAAAATAATTGTTAAAAACAAAACAATTGATGAAGTAATCATCAATGATAAACTTCTAATTGTAGGGTTTATCTCCTCTCTGCCTTTCACCACCTGTTACAGATCTGATGGCTTATCATAATTCTCCTGTTTATTACTGATATCCCAGGTGAGTAATACATGGGAGGGCCTATTCCAGGAGTACAATGCAGAGGAATTGTGTGAGCAACCATTTATTGGGATTAATGAGTGCAAGGACAATAATAGCTGCATGGGAGGGTAGCAGTAGTGTCGGCAATAGTCATGGAGAGAAGGACATCTGAGACCATGATTTGATTAAGCATAAAAAAAAATGATAATTTGTAAATGTAAAATAAAAATGTAAATAATTTGTAAATGTATAAATATCCACATTTCTGGCTGAAGCTGATTGCCTCTGAGCCCCTCTCTCCCCTTGGTGTACGTGTCTTACACTTTGTAAAATCAGCATCAATAGAATTTCCATTCACCCAAATTTGCTTGAAATCAAGCAATTAATAGCTAGTAAAAAATTCCCAGTTCCATAGAGGAATGGTTTAATCAATCCAGGGAGTGAAGCTCCTCAGTGTAGTTTGGTTTTGCAAATGTTTCTTAGGCAAAAAACCTCCAAAACTAAAAAAAACCCTCAAGTGTCTTTAGATTGTGTCTTTACCACCTGTGAATTTCTATGTAGGTCAGAGGTGGACTCCGGATTTTTGCTGTGGTCAGGGATGGCAGAAAACCATCCAAGAATTTTCTTTTCACTCTGTGTGTTTCTTGCTTGATCTCTAAAAAAACCAGGAATCCTGTACTAAATCATAAAATACATTAATTCGTATTAAATCACAAAAGATCTCAATGCTTAAATTAGCTGCTGACAGTCACACCAAAGCAACCGCGATTTCAATACTCCAGACCATTCCTTAAGGGAATTAAATCCTCCTGAACATGTGTGGCCTAATGTGTGGGGGTTTTTTATTGTAACGATTAAAATTTTGTTTTCCTTTTCTTCTCTTGTAAATTCTTGTGTCATTCTGTAGAATTAGTCATTGACAGGTACATAATTAAACATCTACAGTGCTTATATGACAACACTTTAATTTTATATCACAAGTGACATCTTCTGGGAAGCGGGTGCCTCCTCCATGAGGACCTCTTTGGAAAACTTTGTTTTTGTCAGCAAAAATGTGATTTCCAGTGCTTTGCAAAGAGATATACACAACCCATACAAGTTTCCTTTAAAAAATAACCAAGGTTATACCTAAAGAGCTCCTGTGACTCAAAATATTTGCCATGTAATGTTCCAGAACACTTTCTGAAAGAGAAAAGGAGCTGGTGGCTGAGACATGATGTTTGCTCCCAGTCGAGATTGCTGTCACTCTGGGGGCCTGGATGATGGGGGGAAAACCTGTTCCCATTCTCCAGCAGCCAGACTTTGAGGCTGGGAAGTTCTCAGGGAGTTTTGACCCTGGGTGGAAGCAGATGAAAGCGTGGAAGTGAGGAACTGATGTCTTGGCGTGACACCAAAGTGGAGCACCAGCACAGCACAATTTGTGGAATGGCCTCAAAAATGCTGGCATTTTCTTACTGCAATTGTTTCTTTCTCCCTTGCTCTGGGCACCTTTCCCTGCAATCCAAACAAAAGTGCCAGGGATTAGGCTGAATCCACTGGCTGCTAATATTTTAATCCTTTTGCAGCTCATTGCCCATAGCTGAACTAAGCGCTGGTCAAGTGCCATGTCAGTAGTTCAATGGAATTCAGACTTTGGCACTCTGAAAAAGGCAACAGATGTGCTTTAATGATTATCTAATAACTTGTATTTCTTTTTTTTTTTTTTTTCTTCTTTCTTCAGTTTGCTGTGCTAATGAAATCTAATCTCGTTGACCCAACAGACAAAACCGTAACAGTTAGGGACATTAATGGCAAGACAAAGGACGTGAACAATGCCACGCTTTGGAAAAGGTCCAGAAACCCAAGCACTGCAAAATGCATTGGGAGCAACAGACAGGTTGACTTCCATTTCCATGAGCTGCTGCAAAAATTACCTCTGCAACCTGGGAGTTAAGAATGGGAACATGAATTCAACGCGCCACCAAACGAATGTTCTGAAAAATCACCATTTTTCCTGGGATGGGGAAAGCCCTGAGCAAAATTTCTATGAGGAGTCAGTAAACATTCCAAGGGCCCACATCACGGGTTTAACCCTGGGCTGCTTCACTAAGGAGATGTGTAAAAGGTTCCTTCAGTTCATGGTCCCTGGTTTTGCCCATGAAATTAAAACACTGCAGGCAGCAGTGTGCATTTTAAGAGTCTTGACTTGAGGTGTCCAGTTCATGTTCAATGACTGCCAGGCCATGAAAAGTAATTAACAAAATGTCATTCAAACAAAACTGGGGTTGTTGTTGGAGGCATAAAACCAGGGATTGACTTAAATTTTGTTGTCCTTTCTCAGATGCAGCTGTAGCAGCAGGGCTCACCATTTATCACCAGTCTCTGCTGCTCCAATGCTCTGATTAGTGCTGAACCCCTGCTGATTTCTTCAGGGATTTTAATGGGAGTGAAGAATCTCCATGTTTTTGTGGGCCTGGTGTGATTTTTTTTAAAATACCAGAACTTGCCAGGAAATATTTGCAGCAGCATATAGAACTGTAAAAAAACACTGTTTCAGAATTGTCCCTTAGCTCCTGCTGTCACTGCTGTGCTGCTCCTTGGCTTATACAGTAAAAGTTTACTTATGAGAAGCTTAAAAAGGCCTTGAGAAGGGAGAAAACAAGCAGCTCTCTAAAATACAGTTTTTACTTGTGTGCCGGTATTTGTAATATTCTTATATTGCTTTATGATTATTTTTTATTTCTAGTGTTCTTTATTTGTCTCAAAATGTTGTGCTGTGGAGCTTCTCTGTTCCCTTGGTCATTCCTGGCTTTCTTCAGACATGATATTGCAGTTTTATAAATATGTTGTTAATCAAGGTGATGAAATGTTTTCTTCAGCCTTGTGCAGCTGGAGTGACTAAATTGTGGTGGACTGTGTGGCATTAAGGAGTAACAAGAAGCTGAGAATCAAATCTAAGCACACAGATCTGGGCTAAAGGATCAGAGGCCCTTTTTTGAATTAAAAAAAAAAGTATTTTCAGCTACAGGGCTTGTTCTCTCTATACATCTACTTCCACCAGGGCCATTTTCCCGGTGATCCCTCCTTCCTGGTTGTTTTCCTTTTGCCTTATCCAGATCAAATTTGATCTGGCTATCTCTGTCTGGAAACCACCCCTTGCAATATCCTATTTATATCACCAGGGACATTAATGGCAAACGGGGCACACTCGTAGCATCACAGGAGAGTTGTCAGATGTTGAGGCCATGACTTCTCTTTATCTGTCCAGATGACAGCAAGTAAATATTTTGATGTAAGGGACTTAGATAGAAGGCTTTGATCTTCATGTGTGCCCTGCAGAAGCTTCTGGACTCCAGCAGGCATCAGTCATGCTAATAGACAGCTGTCAGAGGAAGCTGGGGCACCTTTAATTGGCAGGTTCTTCTTGGATCCCTGAAATTTGGGTAGGAAGCTGAAAATTGTCGTTCTGTCTTCTGCAGGCCTCAAGGATTCAAGGAAAGGAATAGAGAGGGGGATTCAGCTTCCTTGCACCTCTGAGCCTTTTATTGACTGTGTGGTTGTCAAAGGGGACTGACCAAAAGATCAGAGATGTCCTGATTTACCAGATGCTGGGTGTTGTTTTAGTTTGAGCTCCAGTGAGACCTATGTGCTTTTGGGAGCCACCAGAGATAAGAGGAGGAAAACACTCAAGAGGGAAATGACCTACCTTGCTGGACACAACCATCACTCAGGCAGGAAATGTTGATGTGAAGTTAGAAACCTTCAGTCCCATCCTGCAAGGCTTTGGCTCATGGAATTGGATGGAAATCCTGTCTTGCTCACCAAAGAGACAGGAAACCTCAGTGATAAGTGCAAACTGAGTTGTATGTTCCTCTTTCTGCACTTCCTGTGACAAAACCAGCTTCCCAAGCACTCTGCAATCCACCAGGGATTGTTCAGGGGAATTGTCTGACCCAGGGTGAGCTCACCCACACTATCAGAAACCCACAACTCTTCTGCTTGCACGTGTGAATTGAGCTGTGGGGTTCAGCTCCAGGGTAGGACTGGGTATGCTTTATTCTGGTCTTGGTACCATTATTGGCCTGCTAGGAATGTAAACTTTGGAAAATAATCTCACCTCTGAAAGTATCCATTCAGCAAGCTGTGGGATTGAAGCACTTTCCACTGCTTTTTGTACAGTTCCTTGCCAAACTTTATTTAGGTGAGGACCTGAGTTGTCCAGAACTTAAATCAAAATAGATATGAACCAGCATGTCAGTCTATTTTAACTACCTCCATTCTCTGTGACTAAAGCTTCTCTCACCAGCAAGCAGCTCCAGACTTTAGAGCAAACACAAGGCTTTTCAAATTCCATTGCATTTTGCAGAGAAAATTTATTTACCATGCCAAAACTATCATGGTCTCACAGCAATAAAACACCCTTTGCTCTAAATTTGATGCTTGAGGGTATCGCTGGCTCTTGGAGTGTTTGGTTTATTTTAACAAATTCTCTTTATGTTTTTCTGTCAGCTTCTATTTTTCCTGTCAACCTCCAGTTTCCCATCTCTCCATCTCCGTGGCTTTGAAGCTTATCCCTGATAAAAGACAGCACTTATGTCAAAATACACTAATGTCACTTTGACACACAAGTGCACAGTCTGGAAGCTGTTTGCCTTGGCAGAATTATCTCCTTTGGCAGCCTCCCCACAGCTGGGTTGAGCTGCTGGGCACTCGTGTGTTTGTCCCACCCTTTTTGCCCGAGGTAAACCCTCGGGACTTTCATCAGCTCACATGAAATAAACACCAGTGAAAATAGCTCTGAAAAAACACACCAGGCTGAGACTTTTTTTTTTTNTTTTTTTTTTTTTTTTTTTTTTTCCCTGGGAAATAGTTACTTGTTAGTTTTGGGGGGTTTAATTCAGGGCACCAGGGTAATCCAGGGAAATGAGTAATAATGTCAGACCCAACACTTGCTCCTGTCCCTCTTCTTCTGCTAAAACAATGTTTTAAGTGAATGAAAGTGATAAATAGTTCAGAATTACTACAGATTGTTTCATTGGTGTTTCTGAATAACTCTGTTGTGCTCCTGGCTGCAGATCATCTTTTTACTGATTACTCTGCAGGTGACCTATATTAATACCAGTTTTTATCCATGTGGAGAAGAATGATCTTGTGACTTGAGTACTGGATTTTGGGTCTAGATCCTGCCTTCCCAATCTGACAGGTGGAGCCAGAAATTCTCATACTGGCAGCCCAGGAGCTCAGTGTGAGTTTTGGGACTTACACTGCTCTAAATGCAGCTCTCTGGGACATGATGCTGTAAAATGACAGTGTAACATCACTTTTCACCTCACAAACAAGTTTGAATACACAAATATTCCTGTAAGTGGTGCACTCAGCTACTGTAGTGAGAAGCATCATAAAAATGTGTGAGGAATTTGCACCAGTCTGTGAAGAGTGCTGCAGTTCAGTGAGGCCTCAGTGAGTGCCTCTGAGTTAGTTTTGAAGTGGAGAAAATTTTTTACATCTTGAATGAATTAAATGTCGGGGAAGTTGAGTTGTGTAACAAAAATCAAAAAAAGAGGAAGAATACTTTTGATTAAATATTTCAGATCTGAAGCAAACAACTACAAGCAAATCCCAGAATTTAACTGCCCTAGAGTGAGAATTAATTCTCTAATGTCTATTACAAATACAGAGTATGCATTATGTGCCAATGTTGCATGTTCTGATGTTCACACTAAACAAAGACGACCAGGACAGCAGATCTTTACAAGAACGCAGCACGGCTGAGGAAATCATGAAAACGAAATAAAGACTTAAAATTATCACTGAATAGCTTTCCATAGAAACACGAAATTGCTTCTGAAATTAGGACAAAAGTCACTAATCACTAAGATGTAACAGAATATATTAACTCAGAGCAATTTAAGGAACAGATTTCTGACCACTGCACAGAGTGGTCATAGAGTTTTCCATAAAAAAGACTCTTTTCTGTTTGGATTTAGATCAGTGCTTTGTTCAGTGACTCTTGATGTTTCATGCATCACAATACCTCTAGGAAGAAGAAGATCCTTGTCTCTCTGAGAGCTGAAAGCAAGAGATGGTATTAAGAAAACACATGCAATATCTCAATACCTCATCGTTATTAAGGCCATTTATTTTAAAGTGTGACTTAGAGAACCACAAAGGCTTCATCATGTTCTCAAACCATGCTCCATGCCTGGCTCCCTGCCTTGCCTTCATCTGCACCAAATGATGTGTGATGTTTTACTAGGAAATAGTTAGAGCAATGAATCAGCACATTTACAGTACAGAAACAAAACCCTTCCCTCATATTCTGGGAAGGTTTTGCACACTGGAGATCATTCAAGGAGCTTTCCTAGTTTTAATTGCTAATACAGACTTGAAAAATAGTCTTTTCATAGGCCCATGAAATCAGGTATGATGCAGTAATTCAGAAAATAATTTAGAACTAGAAAATAGTAATTCAGAAATTTCAGAAAATAGTGAACGCAGGGAAGTATCATAAAACTGGAAGTGCTATGAGTTTAACATTTTTTGGAGCCCAGATAAGATTACAGCCAATGGCACCAAATGAACACGTGAAGATCACATTACAGATTAGGCTGAGGTAACCATATAATGGTTTTGATACTCAAAAGACACCAAAAATTTAACTTTTAATTAGCAAGCACTCTTTCTTGGATGAGTAGCCATCTCACAGGTGGGAATGCTCAAATGATTCAAAACGAGGGGGAGAGACTGAGAGTGTTTTTGTCTTCCTCAGGTTATCTTTGGTAAAAACAGGTTGCAAAGAGAAACACAGAAAATACTTTTAACTAGAATTCTGGGGTTTGGGGCACATTTCTTAGGAGTGAGGGGCTCCAGGGGAGCTTGCACTGAGAGCACAGACAGGGGGAGACCCGTGTCGGCGTCCCCCCGGTTGCCACAACAGCTGCCAAAATTCAGCTGCCATCAGGGTGGGCAGCAGCAGTGGGGGGCCTTGCTTGTTGTCTGGCCACGGGGGACCACTACTGTGGGCTGTCATCACTCATCTAATGAGCCCGAAACCTGAGCAAAGGCCCCCTGCCCGCGCTTTGCTATCTTTAGGAGGGGTGATGTGAACCCACCAGGGCCGTGTGCGGCGGGCCCGGCTGGAGGAGCTCTGGGCGCTGATGACAGTGTCAGCATCACTTCACACACTTAATCCCGGGCTCAAGCAGGAAGACTCTGGTGTCCTCAGCACACAAGGACATATGTGCTTTCTCTGGTTCAAGCTTTAAAAGGTCTTGTAACCCTCTGAAGCTGTGGGGTTCAAAGTAAAACATTCAGCGTCCTGATTTTGGAGGCTGTCCTTTGTGTGGCCAGGTTCTTCCTTCCTTTCTTTCTTTCTTTCTTTCTTTCTTTCTTTCTTTCTTTCTTTCTTTCTTTCTTTCTTTCTTTCTTTCTTTCTTTCTTTCTTTCTTTCTTTCTTTCTTTCTTTCTTTCTTTCTTTCTTTTTCTTTCTTTCTTTCTTTCTTTCTTTCCTTCCTTCCTTCCTTCCTTCCTTCCTTCCTTCCTTCTTTCCTTCCTTCCTTCTTTCCTTCTTTCCTTCCTTCTTTCCTTCCTTCTTTCCTTCCTTCTTTCCTTCTTTCCTTCTTTCTTTCTTATGCACTCTCTAGAAGTAGCATCCAAGGCCTGCAAGTGCTGATTTGATATCTCTAATGTAAAAATTAATTCAATTTGAAATTGATTTCAACAAGAATTTCAGGAATTAAAAAAAAAAAAAAATGCACTTGGCCACACAGATGTCTTCAGGATGAGAAGTTTTAAACCAGAGATCCTGCACTCATACTCTGGATCTTCGTGAACTGAGGGCTTTACTTTTATTTTTCACCTCAGACTCTTGTGTAAGTGGCATTTGCTGTGAACTTTTGCCTTTTCATCCAAGGCCTAGGAAGCTTGGGGTAAGGGAAATTTCCTCCTGTTAGTGTCTGATAGCAGTAAATGAAGAAGGGCTGAAGCACCAAACCCAGACTGAAGTCTCAAGTGCCAGAAAACCCAATGATTTAAGTATATTCCTGACAATGGGATTTGATCCAGTGCTATGAAACTAGCTCCAATATTTGGATTTAGATTCTTGCTACTTCTAGAAAGCTCACAGGCATTCCAGTCCCTAATTTAATTTCAAACTTATCCTTCTCTTTTCAGAAATTACATGACTGTGGTGGCAACAGGAGCAGACAATGCTGCACCTAATGTTTCTTTTCCTTTGTTTATAGACCAGGCTTAAGAACTCCAAAAAGTTTAATCTCCCATGGATTAAAATACTGGCATTTTAAGCAAATAATTTTTCAAATGTTTTCCACCAACAAGAAGTATAATGGACACCCAGCTCTTTGGAGAAAAAAAAAAAAAAGCCATCACGGAAATGCTTATTTTGGTTTGAAGGTTTTGGCATTTTCATGTAAAACTGGGGCAGGAGAGCAGGGGAGCACAGCCAGGAATTCAATCTTGCAGTCGTTGTATAGCTGAGCATTATTTATGATACTTGGGTCGCCTTGCAGTGTAAATAAAAATTAAACTCCATGAATCAGGTAAGGGGACTTGGGCTCCTGCTCCTGGGCTTACCTTCAGGATGTTAGGAAATCCTACTGAGGCCCCAAATTCCTTTGCAATTAAGAAGCAGAGGTGCTGATTTTAAAGTCACAAATTGACTCCGGGCTGACTGGCTTCAGCTGGAAATGGCTGCAGACCACTGAGGTGGAAAGTCAGGACAGAGTGTGCAGGGCGAAGGAATCACCTCGAAAGGGAAATGTTGACTAAAGTCAACTTAAACTTCACGAAAGAAACCTGCATTTCACTGACATATGTCGAGGCTGCCATCTGCTGACAGCAGGAAGAGTATGGGTCCCAGCACTAAAGTTGTTTCAAATAATATTTGGAATAATGTCGTCTCAAAGTTGGGCTCTTTCAATTCTAGCTGGAGACTTAATCTTCAGCTAGAACTCAGAGTTTTCTTGTCTGAAATGTTGAAGCAGTTTCTCTGAGCATTAACCTCTGTTGTTTCAAAACCTTTCAACATAAATTTTCATTTCCTAAACTGACAAAAAGAAAGCGAAGAGAAGGACACAAAAAGGGTTTTTTCACTTTGAAATAAAATTGAAATTTCAACTTGGAATTGAAATGTTTGCTTCTAGTAGGCATTTGCCAACCAGTCATATTATATTTGGAAACGAAAATGGATTGATTTATTGAAAAGCTTTTGAAGAAGAAAAATATTTATTACAATTAGTGGAGCTTCTTACTGTCAGAGAAGACTGATTTCCCTGTTGGATGGTCACATATCCCAGTGTTTGGGTTTTTTTAGTAATGTAGCATAACTTTTATGAGTACACAAAGCACATATTACAGGTATTACATGATTTTTTTATATGTGTGTATTGCAATATTTCTGCAGCTCATTCTTTTGTCTATTCCAACATATTGGTGTTTGAGGCCTGGAACAGATTCAGAGCAATGTGCCTCAAAAAAACACATTTAATTAATTTAAATTGAAGGTGTAGAAAAACAATCCTCTTTCTCATCCTTCGAAATATTTTGCAGATTCATGGTAGGGTTTGGGTTTGCCCTAAAATGAAAACACAGATTATTATTTTTTAGGAGAAACAAAGGAAAAAACCCCAAATCAAAATATGCCCAGCATCCAGTGCACTTGCTTCTCCTCATCAGGCCAAGCAGGGAACTCAAATTCAATGCTATGAATATAAACATGCCTGCAGTATTCTGAGCCTGTCTTTTGAGTCAGAAATTTCATCTTTGTCCTGAGAAATCTCTCCTAGAGAAAGTTTCTGCTGAACTGAAAGTTCCTGCTCCACTCAAAGGCAGCTTCTAAAAAGTTGACTTGCAAGTTGCTTGGTTTTTTGCTTGTTTTGCTGCATTAGTTCTTTTCTTTAGAATTATTAATTTCTTTGTACAGCAGAATCCTTTTCTTTTTTTTTTCTCCTTTTTTTTTTTCTTTTTTTTTTTTTTTTTGGCAAGTTTTCCTCAAGGGAGAGATTAGGAGAGGGAGGATGACATAGTTTTGTGGGGGTTTAAAAGACAGCATGGCAGGAAGCAGGGCACTCTGAAGTTTGAAGAAGTACCAAGTTTGCAGTGGGAGGCTGCTATCAGGGTTTTAATCTGACTGATCAAAAGTCAGAGGTGAATAGAGCTGATGCTTTGGAACAGTTTCAGCCAAATGCATTTCCATCAAAGTATGTTTTCTTAACTGGACTCAAACATCTCGCATCAGATTTTAAAAGAAGGAAATCGAGTGCAACTTCCCAGGGTAAGTTTGATCAGGAAGAAGATGCAGAGAGAGAATACATGGACAGATTCTACGCCATCCCACTTCACAGGAAAAGGAATTTGTCAGTCTCCAAATGTCCATGACGTTGCCCTTCCCTAGCTGGTGTTTCAACAGAGAGCAGGGATAAGCAAGGTGCACTTCTGAGAGGGTTTCAAGGTGAAGACAACAAATCTTCTTTGTTGGATACAGCAGAGATGTGGGATTGCTCAAAGAGAGCAGAGCCATGAACAGAGCAGTAGGAAAATAGGAGGGATCTTTGTGGCAATGCTTAGGAAGGGACAGACACCAGGGCAAAAGGGAAAACTGCTGGGGTAATTGATAGGTTATGCACATTTAAATATTCCCAGCAGAAGAGCTTGTAGGTTTAAAACATGCATCACAGCAAAATGTATAAAAATCAATACAGCAAAATGTAGGGTAGAATGAAATCCTGTCTGTGTAAACCCTGTTATGTCTTACTGTATTAGGTAGAGCTGTCAAAATCCTTGTTTTTCAAGGGAAAGAAGGACAACAGGAATAACCAGAGAACAAATTAAGAAGAAGAAAGATTTTTTAAATTATTTCTGCATTTTTTTTTTTTTTCTTTTACCACCCTGCAGTTATTTTAATGAGCTCTCAGGGTACTTGAAGCCCATGCCCAGGTTAGAGATCCCCTTTGGGAGTGTGCAGACAAAGTATTGCAATTCTGGACTCAGAGGGGCAGGAGAGGAGGGGCTTTTCCCCAGTTATGTGTCATTTCCCACTTTGGAAATAATAACAGGTTTCCCCCAGCCCTCAGAATCCTTATCAGATGACTTTAGGCCCAGATTCCCCAAATTCTTCTGCCTCTATCTCACCCAGATTTCTCTGAAGAAAAATGTGTGCTCATGACAAGTTGGCAAGGCAAAATAAAGAGCATAAAGTTGTTTGGATACTGGAGCACTGTTGCTCCCCATATTTGACTCATGACCTCTCTTCTTTCCAGAGTTATCAGTGCCTTAGGCTGCTCCAGGAAATACTAAAGAAGAATTTTGCTCTTAGTAAAGAAAAATTATGTGATTTGAGATACCAACATTTCCCACTGAGCACTCTGAGAAAAATGACTGGAATACTGCCTCAATGTGATGAAAGTACCAAAATACGCTTCTTTTATTTGGTTTATTTCACATTTTGACTATTTAAGGACCTCAGTATTAAACTCAAGAGTCCCAGTTGGTTGGTCCCATTTTCTTGAATGAGATTACCTCCATATTTACAGCTGATTAAAAGCTTCCAGGATGCTTAAGGCAGTCAGAGGCTGCTACAGGCAAATCCTTTATACATCAGATATTTTATATGACATTAATGAGGGCAGGTAAGGTGTTGCTCAACAGAGGAGCAAGAGAAAAAGTAAAAGGCTGGAGCGTAAAATTAACACACAAAGTTGTACCTTATTAAGTCACATTTTGTCTTACACACTTTATGGCCTAGGGTGGTTCTGGAGGAGGGGATTTCTGTGGAAATGTCCCCCAAAAGAGCAACAAAGAGTTGCATAAAAATAGAAATGGAAAAAAAAAAAAATGAATGGGGCAGTCAAGGACACCTCTGTGAGACAGCTCCACAGCTTGTCTGAGAAAAGTTTTCAGGCTGAGGTGTGAGAAGCACTGAAGGAATTTCAAGGAGGGGTTTTGGATGAGGCTGAAGGAGGAGGAAGAGTGAGGCCACGAAGGGAGTGACACGAGCAAGTCCAAGGTCATGACTTTGCTAAGGATTTTGGAACAGATTCAGGGTGACAGGAGAGCATTTGCCAAGCGCAGAGCTGGGCAAAACAGATTTAATTATTAGTGAATTTTAGTTGAAGTGAGTGTCTAAATCAAAAGAGGAAGAGAAATACAGAAAAAACAAAACAAAACAATCCCAAAACATCCTCGAACCAAAACAAAAAAGTGATAATGTTTTCACAGTATTTTCAGTTAGTGCTTTTGTTAATCTTCCTATTGATGGTGTTATAAAATTACATTGCTGTTGCTCCTAAGCTTGAGAAAAGAAAACAGGGAAAAGAATGTCAATGACCCTATGCCTTGGAATGGAATTTCCCAGAGAATAAAATTGGTTGAAAAATAGCAGATAGATTATTTATGTGGTCACCAGCGTTTGTCAGGTGTGATGAAACAGAAACAATTATTTTCTAATAACTACATCTCTTGAAACAGATGGGGATGGAGGGCTGATCTTTGTGAGATTCCCCTCAATTCTTGCCTCGGGAAGGGGGAAACAATTAACAGGGAGGGAAACTAGCCAGGAGAGGGCAGAGTCAGAAAAGCTAAGGGAGGAGAAGTTTGGAGCGTGGAGCTGATGGTCAGCAGCACAAACCACGGGGAAGTGGGGATTTGATTTTCCAGTTCCACGCAGGATGAGCTCTAAAAAGTGCTCCAGGGGAAAGGGACCAGGGCAGCATCTCGGCCAGATGAGCAGGGGCAGTCCCGGTGGCAGCTGGAACTCGCACATCCCCTCAGCTGACTTCCACTGCCGATGAACAGGACTTGCTCGACCTACTTTCCTCATCTTGGTACATGTAAGGCTTCGGCATAGTGGCTTTTTTGGAAACAGGATGCAATTTCAGGCAAGAATGTTCCCTCGAAAGTAAATAAACAAGAAACGGATAGGATGTTATGTTCTATTAACACTAATCACAGACTTCTCTGCTTGTTGAATTTTCTGAACACCAGATTCCTGTCAAGGCTTTTCCTGCTCTCTCCTTCTTTATCTTTTTTATTTTGGCTCAATGAGATTAAAAATCTATGATGTTTCTTGTACATCAGTCAGGAAGAAATGCACTTCTTCAAGCTTTTTGTATCTTCAATATCTTGAAAGTAATTTGAATTTGTGTGATGCCCTATTGCAGAAGCCTTGTCGGTCTGTATTTGACTGATTTTATTTTATCATGAATACATACAATTGTTATGGTGCCCATTTACTCACTATGACTTCAGCATGATGTATTTTTATCTCTAGGTTATCAAAAGTGGCACCTGACATAAAAATTGCAGGTACAAGAAGCAGTTGCCCTTCTTCAACCGATCACTGAATTTATTTCCAGTCTCTGAAATTTTACACTCGAGAGCAGGCAGAGTGTATATGAAAAGGCAGAGTATATATAGAAATGATGAGTTTGAGGTGAATAATGATTGTATCCTTGGTTTAAGGATGAGATGTGTCTCTTTTTGCAGCCCACATTTATTGTTCCCTGCTCCCTCATGTATGGCAGCTGAAGGGAGATCTCCCCTCCCTTTTTAATCATTTGGGGAACTATTTGCAGGTATAAATTGTCCTCCTTGATACCATTAAAAAGTGGCTTTCCACAGGTCACGTCTTTGGGATGTGAGCACCACACTAAACAGAACCCTACAAACTTTTCTGGTTTTGCTGCATGGATATTGTTATTTGTGCACAGCCCAGCACCTCATGCAGTGAAAGACTTTTCTCCTACGCTCACATAACTCAGCAAATGTCACAGGACTTTGAAAATACAACTGATATTTAAATAAGATGGGTTAACATATTATATAATGTAATTGGACTAGAATTCTACAGAGACAGTGAAATTGCCTGCTTGTTTCTCATAGATAGACCCAAAACTCAGCGTGATGAGTTACAAATTCAATTTAATGCCAGTAGATGGAGCTTGACACTTCTTGGCAAGATCTCCTCACACTAGCACACCATGGGAATTCTTACTGAAAACAGAGAAGTAATTTTTGTTCTTTTCCTTTCAGCTTAATTTGCTCTTGTGCATAAGATTTGTAATGAAAAATACTGTCCAAACATCACCTGTTGAAAAGCAGGTTTGGATACTGTGACTGTGCAGAAATACAGAGGGGAAGCTTATCAATGCTGCTTTAAAAGCATCGTGCCTCTGAATTGTTCTGGACTGTGGTTTTTGGCATAACTTTTCACAGAGAGTCAACAGAAGTCTTGTGCTTATGTGAAACTGAGGGCAACAGGACTTAGTGTTGGGCTAAAGAAGGCATCTTCTGAAAAGCTCAAGTGCTTAAGGCTAGAGTTGAGCAAAAGTTTACGTGCTTTACTGATCTTGGCCTTGGTTTGCCTAATTTCATGCTAACAAACACTGAATAGCACAGGAATGTTCCTCTCTTCTGAACGTAGAAAATTCAGCTCTTAGTCCACATATTTTAAAACAAGTCCTAATCAAAAGGGTTGTCTGTCTGAAGGTTGTCTGCCTCATCTTTTTGTCCTCAGAAACACCTCACAAAATTCGTGAAGTGCAAACTAATAACATACTTGCTCCTCTTCCAGAATTAGTAAGATAACATATAGGCTCTCCCAAGTTGGAGTTATGAGTAGAGCAAAGTGTTCATTTTCAGTATTCCAGTGTAGGAGAAGGGAATACAGGGGAAGGGAATTCAGCCTCACCCCTGATGAG
>VXBB01023802.1:0-10443 GCA_013399915.1 Illadopsis cleaveri
AGCTTCACCAGACCCAGGACCCCGTGGACATCCCCAATCCTCACAGTCTGTATCCTTCTCTCTATCCTCACCTTCCCTGTCCCACACCCATGGGAGGAAACAGGAGCTGCAGCCAGACCCACGGAATACATGGATTCCTCCCTGGTTGGATCCTTCCCTCCACCCTCACCTTCTCTGTCCTACACTCATGAGAGGAAGAAGGAGCTCGAGCCAGACTCAAGGAATTCATGGATCCTCCCTGGCTGTATCTCTTCCTGCATCCTCACCTTCCCTGTCCCCTCCTGTTCCACACTCACAGCAGGAAGCAGGAGCTCCAGCCAGACCCAGGAACCAACTGACACCCTGAATCCTCAAAACTGGACCCTCTCCTCCATTCTCACCCTCCCTGGCCCCTCCTGTATCATGAGAGGAAGGAGGAGCTGCAGCCAGACTTGAGGAATTCATGGATCCTCCCTGGCTGGATCCTTCCCTCCATCCTCACCCTCCCTGTCCCAAACTCATGGGAGGAAGAAGAAACTTCAGCCAGGACCCCATGGACACCCCCAATCCTCTCAGCTGGGCCCTTCCTTCCATCCTCACCCTCCCTGTCCCACACTCATGGGAGGAAGAAAGAGCTTCACCAGACCCAGGTCCCCACGGACAGCCCCAACCTTCTCAGCTGGGCCCTCCCTTCCATCCTCCCCCTCCCCCAAGGCACCTCAGGATGTGCTGCCCTGATTTTCCTGGGCACAGCCACCATCTCCATGTGCTTGTCCTGCCATTCCCACTCAGCTCCGGGCAGCCACAGGGATCTCCTCTACATCCCTTCCATCTTCAAATGTCCCTTGTCCCCCCTCAGAATCCCAGGGAATGTGAGGAAACACCAGACTGGATCCTCAGGAGGTTTCACAGAAAGGTTTGTTTCAAACCTAGACTTGAGTCTTCTTGACACTTTTTGTTCCCTTCATGAGAAAAATGTCCTAAACAGCAAAAAGCTCTTGATTCTGTCGAGCTCAGAGCAAAGTGAGCCCTGCACAAACCATCCAGGGTGGGATTCAGGATCCTCTCCCAGAGGGGTTTTTCTTCTCCCCTGTTTCAGCTGGAAGAAAAGGCTTTGTTTGAATCCAGGATTCCCTTAATCCAATACTTGGAAACTCCTCTCCAGTTCCTTCCCCCTGAGAGGAAATATTTCACTCCAGTGGTCCCCAGGCAGCTCCAAAAACTCCACTTAGGGACCAAATTCCCTCTTTAATGGGGTAAGAGACCAAGGGCCTGCTGGGATTTTCCTCCAACAACTAGAATCACCGGAAAAGCGTTGAAGTGTGAATTTTTTTGGCCAAGAAAAGGCTGGAAAATTCCAAAACCTCAATAACCTGCTCTGTTTGGCCGCTGAGATGCCAACCAGCACATCACTGTGGGTGGAACCCAGCATCAGCACTTCCCCTCTTTTTATAAATGCTCTGAACCTCCCCCCAAACCCCCAAAAGGCTCGTGAGGAAAAGGGAATAAAATAAATAAACCCAAATCTCAACGCTGGGAGGGCCCATGGAGGCTGGCCCAGCAGAGGAATGGGTGGGAGTAAAATAGTGAAATAAAGGCAGGAGGGATCGGTGTAAGAGGAATTATTTAAGAGGTAGAAAAAGCTGTTAGAAAAAAAAAAAAAAAAGGAGGTGGGGTGGAATCAACCCTCTCTTGGGGGGAATAAAAATGCTCCAGCAAAAGTAGGGCATTTGCTAAACAATAAAAGGGATGAGACAGATGATGAGGCTGAAATGGCTGAGATGCCGAACTGCTTTTAGAAATCTGCCTTTATCAAGAGAAATGTGGAAAAGTGGTTTGGACAATTAGGAAGTAACAAAAGGCCTCGTAAAAATAGCTCCGGGGAGAAGGGGGGGAAGAGAAACACTCGGGAAATGGGAGCGTGTCGGGAGAGCATTAAGGGATTAACTGGTGGAGGGGCTGGGAGCGACTGGGAGGGACTGGGACAGAGCTGCANGGGCCATTAACAGAAGACACATTAACAGAAAAGGGAGGGGGGCGGGGCCTAGGGGGAAAACTACTTCAACAATTGGATTCAACAGTTCATGAAGGTGGTGATAGAATACTTTGTGTACATCCCATACTACAACCCAGGACACTAGAGCACCTGGATTCCTGCATCCAGGGGGAATTCCAACCCTCAGGGGCATCTCCGAGCGCCCTGCAGGCACAGGGCACTCAGAGGGAAGGTGTAGGTTCAAGACTGATCCTTCCTGTGCGGGAGGAGAATTTTTAGGGGCTGCTCTGCCCCTTGTGACAAAAGGATTGGGGCTGCACCCTCCCCAAGGATGGCTCGGGGATGGGGGACACCAAAGAGAAGGGGGAAAAAGAGAGCAAAACACCAGGCAGAGTGGATTTTCCTCTTTTTTTCTTGGAATTACAGCTCCTTTCAGGCTGGGAGCAGGAGATAATTCAGGATCCTGGAAGAACTGATGGACAGGATCACAAGGGGCAGTCAGTGCCTGCTGAATCCACCCAGGGATGATGTGGAGAAAAAAACCCCACCACATTCCTGCTTCTCTTTCCTGTTGGCAAAGCAAAGCTGCCCTCTCAGGACAGCCCCAAACCCAGCCTGTCCCCAAAATCTGACTGTGCCCAGCAGCAAAAAGGATAAATGGAGCCTGGGAGCATCCTGCTGCTCTGCTCAGCTCCCAGGATCCGGAGCTCAGGGATGATCTGGGATGCCCCAGCTGCCCAAATTTTGTCTCGTGGGCAGCTCCAGGCTGGAGAGCAGGCTGGCTGCTGTGCCACAGCCAGCAGGGAGGCGGTGAGGAGTGGGAGAGCAGGAATATTTCCCTGCTGGACCGAGAACAGCCCGGGGCTGGTGTAAATCTGGCCATTCCCAGGGGTCACATTCGCAGCTCTGACTCAGCTGGGCTCAGCTCATCTCTGACCCTTCCTCCTCCTCCGCCTCCTCCTCCTCCTGCTCATGACTTACCCCAAACCCTGCTCCAGCACAGGGAGCACCTGGGCAGCTCCTCTGCACAGGGGAAAAAACAACTAAGAGTGAAAAAAAACCCGCCAAAAAACCCATAGAAAGACCTCGGAATGAGGCGGTTTGGAATGCCAGCATCCCTGAGTTTTCCCGAAGTATTTTTAGCAGCGGGGTTTTTTTGAGCTGGAGGAAACAGCTGTATGAACTCTGGCAGCGGCAGAGACGGGAGGTGGGAGCCAAGATCCCTGGTGTTTTCATCCCACTGTTCCTTAAAGCGCCCTGAGTCATGCAATTGGCAGCTCCCCCTCCCTGGGGAACGGGAGCCAAGAAGCGCCCGCAGCCCCTAAAAAAGCCTGAGCCCTCCCGGCGCCAGAAGGAGGACAGAAATAGGTCCCTGCTGCCGCGCTGCCAAATGGAGTCGCCGCCACTCCGCAGCCAAAATTCCCCCCAAAATCCCAAAGAGCTCCGGTCCTGCCCCAGCCCAGCCCCGGGGAGGGCACAGGTGAGGTGAGGCTCAGCCCCACACTTAAAGGATGGATTTTCCTCCTGAATTCGGCGATTTAAACGAAAGGTTTCGTATTTTGCTTTAAATTCCTGGATTTAGACGGGGTTTGGGAGAGGAGAAATAAAGCCAGGGTNCCTCCTTTGTTTGGGGAGAATGAATCCCTGCTCAGAGAGGAGCCGGCGCTCTCCAGCTCCAGGCTTTGATTTCCTCCCCAAGAGGTGGGGACAGGAGGTGACAACAGGGCAATAAACCAGGGAAAGGATTCCTGCAGGGCTTTCCGAGCCCCTGGGATGGGACAGGAATGTCCTCAACTGCAGAGCAGCTGCTCCAGTTCCACCCACCTGCTCAGCCCCGAGAAGCAGGAGGAGATCTCTGAGATCTCTGATAAACCCTGGAATGTTCCAGCTTGGGTTTTAGGGAATGAAAAGGGAGAAAAAGCTCCTGAGTGCAACCTGGGACCTTCACCCACCCTCTCCCATGCTGTGGGCTTGTTCCCTTGCCCCAGGCTCCTGCAAGAGGCTGCTCCAAGCTGGAGCACCCAATTCCTGCCAGTCCCATTCCGAGGTGGGAAAAGCAAAGTCACTCCCCAAGGATGGGAAGCAGAGGAGGACTCTGAGCTCAGCCTCCAGCTCAGCCCCCAGGCTGCTGCTGGGCAGGCCTGAAAACCCAGCAGGGAGGTGAACTGGGGTTCATTCCTGCAAAGATTGATGAGATTGGTGGGATTTTTGGCCAGGAAAGTGCTGATTTCCCACCGGATCTGTCTCCCAGGGATTCAGCGATCGGCACGTGGGAAGAGATCACGGGTGAGGGTGCAGAATTAGGACATGGGAAGGTATGAAGGGTGACCCAGAAAGGACAGCCTGGGTTGTGCCAGCTCCAGAAAGGCAAAACATTTGGAGAGGGAAATTTTCTGGCGTGTCTGGAATGTCTGGGCTCAGGTTAGTCCCGGCACGGAGCTGAGTCCATCCCTTCTCTGAGCTGGGCCCATCGGCAGCTCCAAGCCCGATGAAAAGAGAAAAAAAAAAACCTTTTCATCTCCCAGAACAACTTGTGAGGGTGCTGTTCCCATTGCAGCTCGATGCCAGCACTAGTCCCTGCTATGGGAAGCAAACAGGATCTGGGGGGTGAAATTCCTGGGATCCTTGGCGAGGCAGGGAGCGGCTGGCCCTGAGCCAGGCAGTCAGATGGGTGTCTGGCACCAAATGCCATTGCTCCAGGAAATAAAAAACTTTATCTTCAAGTTGAACAGGATCAAATTTGGCTAAAAAACAAACAAAAAAAAGAGCAAAAATGAAGGAGCTCTGCAAGTAAAATACTGGAATAGAGAGGGCGCGACAACAGGATTGGCCTGGGAGGGTCTTTGTCGTGTTTTAGCATCACTCAGAGATGCTGAGCTGAAGGTTTGACATCCAAAGGAGCCAAAAAATGCTTCCTGCTTAAATCTGGGCCTGAGAGAGGGCTGGTTCCTGCCAATGTGGATCTTGGGAGCAGCTCTGAGGGAAAACTCAGAGGAAAAAAAAGTCAGAATTATCAAAATCCTGCCTTGTCCCACCCCCTGGAGTGCCCTGGGAGAACTTGGCTCTGTGCTGCCCTTCCAACCACCCCACCCGTGCAGGGAAGGATCAGCCAGGTCCTGCTGTGGCTTTTGTGCAGGGAAAAAGGTGCCCAGCCTCACCTCAGGGAAAAACTTGGGGCATTTGCTTGCTGGAAGTGCCTTGGAAGCGTGAGGGGGAGAGGCCAAGGGAAGTGGTGTNTGGCGAGGCAGGGAGCGGCTGGCCCTGAGCCAGGCAGTCAGATGGGTGTCTGGCACCAAATGCCATTGCTCCAGGAAATAAAAAACTTTATCTTCAAGTTGAACAGGATCAAATTTGGCTAAAAAACAAACAAAAAAAAGAGCAAAAATGAAGGAGCTCTGCAAGTAAAATACTGGAATAGAGAGGGCGCGACAACAGGATTGGCCTGGGAGGGTCTTTGTCGTGTTTTAGCATCACTCAGAGATGCTGAGCTGAAGGTTTGACATCCAAAGGAGCCAAAAAATGCTTCCTGCTTAAATCTGGGCCTGAGAGAGGGCTGGCTCCTGCGAATGTGGATCTTGGGAGCAGCTCTGAGGGAAAACTCAGAGGAAAAAAAAGTCAGAATTATCAAAATCCTGCCTTGTCCCACCCCCTGGAGTGCCCTGGGAGAACTTGGCTCTGTGCTGCCCTTCCAACCACCCCACCCGTGCAGGGAAGGATCAGCCAGGTCCTGCTGTGGCTTTTGTGCAGGGAAAAAGGTGCCCAGCCTCACCTCAGGGAAAAACTTGGGGCATTTGCTTGCTGGAAGTGCCTTGGAAGCGTGAGGGGGAGAGGCCAAGGGAAGTGGTGTGCGTGGAGTGGAACAGGCTTTTAGCTCAGGAAACATTTCCAAAGCTTCCCAAAAACCAGAGCCCTGGGGTCAGAGCAATGCTGTAAATGGATGTTCCATCTCCCTGTACAAAGAGCTCGGGGGATCAAGTGGAAAAATGATGTTTTTTCAGGGGAAATGACACAGTGGGAATGGGAATAAAGCAGGAGGTCAGAGCGATGTGAATCTCCTGCTTTCTCTGAGTTGCGCAAAAAGGATTTTTTTTTCCCAAGAAAAGCTGGGCTCTGCCAGAGGTTTGGGCAATAAAGTCACATTTCCTGCAGTCCTCTGGCACACAGGAGGTGTTTGGCGGGTTTGTGAGCAGTCCTTGATCCAGCAGCTCCCTCAGATCCTCATTTGCTCCTGTTAATTAACTCGGTTCTTTCCCTGCCTCTCGCCCCTCACAGCTCCAAGCTGCCAGCGCTTTTCCCTCAAACATTTGGGATGCACAGCCACAGCCCTTCATCCCTTTTTTGCCTTCCAAGTTTGCAGAGGAAACGCAGAGAAATGTTTCTGCTGGCTCAGAGCTGGGCAGAGCAGTGGGAATATGATGGTGATCCACGAGAAAAGTGTCACTGTGGGGTGGGAATTGTCCCCTGCAGCAGCCTGTCCCCAGGCTGGGAGCAGCTGAGAGCTTTGCTGGGATCTGGGACACTGCAGAGGGGCTGGGGCCCTGGGATGTGGGAGCTGGATCCACTCCCCAGGCTTCAGCCATCCCAGGAATTTGGGGGGAAAATGAACAAATTTTCCCACATCTGTGGAAGGAGCAGCTGAGCCTCTGTGGGTTGCATTAATGACTGATACACCTAATTATGCCCTTAATTTGCACAATGCAGGGATTTCACCCCGTTTCCTTGCAGCAGCAGCTCTTGGGAAGGCAGCTCCAGCCCCTCTTTGGAGTCTGGCTGCCCCCCAGAAGGTCCAAAAGCTGCCGTGGAGGGACTCAGTGGCGCTGGATGTTTGTCAGTTTTCCATCTTCCACCCTTCATTTCCCAGGAGCTTCTGGTTCCTCACCAAGCTGAGCCGACGAAGCCATCCCAGGGCAAAACAACAACAACAAAAAAATCTGGATTCTCCCAGAGCAGTGATGTGAGATTTTCATGGAGATCAGATTTTTTCTTTTCTAAAGTCAGAAAAACAGGGCTGGAAGTGGGAGGTGAGCAAAGGTCTCCCAGCACATCTTTTCCCCGAAAAAGCCTCTCTAAATTCACCAATAAATGACAATTTTGTGGCTGCAGCTGGGAGAGGGAAGAGGGATCTTTGTTTGGCATAAAATTTTCTTTTGGAGCTTGTTTTTCCTGGGAGAAGATGGAGCTTTTTGGGGGCAGTTTTCCACAACCACATCTAATCTCAGGGTGGGGATGCTGGGGGCAGCTGTGGGAAAGGATCAAGGCATCACTTCCTCCCACCTGAATCCAAACTCAGCCCTTGCACTGAGTGAGTGAGGACTTGAAAAATTCCCTTTTAATTTGCTTTGGTGCAGTGGAGGAGAGCTGGGATGGGGGAGATGTGGGATCTCTTCAGCCTTTGTGGTGCTTTTTTTCAAAGTGAGCTCCACTTGCCTCCTGTGAAAAGGACACAAAGAGTCAGATTTTGCCTTGGGAAGAAAACGCTCTTTTTTAATTTTTTTTTTTTTTTTTTTTAAAAAGAGAGGCCTGGACAGCTTCAGAATTCAGTAGGTTGGCTCAGGAGCTCTCAAAACCAGTGAGAAAAAGAGAGTGGAGTTGGTGCTAACAGACTGCAGAGAAGGGTCGAGGAGGGTCTCTCAGACCCAGCTGGAGCTTTAGCATATTTTGATTTTTCCTCTCAGCCTGGGAGGCCCTGAAAAGGAATCAGAAAGGAGCTGATTCCTCACCGAGGGGAAAAACTGTCTTTGCAGCCAGTGCTGGGAACTGGAGCCTGCTGGAGAGAGTGGAGATCACCACGGTGCCCAGGAGCAGCCAGAAAACCCTGGATCATTGCCTGGCCAGCTTTCCACCAGCCACCAGAACAACCACGTGTGGCACAGCCTGGTGTCCCCAGCCCAGGGCACGGAGATTCCCAGAAGTGACACGAGGAGGGGCAGCACCTGGAGCTGCTCCTGGCACCACCCAGCCCCTGGCGTGTGGCAGGAGGTGCCTCCCACGCCGGGAGATGCTGATGGAGCTCTGACACGGCTCCTCCACAGCTCCTCCACCATCCCTCCTGCACCATCTGTCTCTGCCAGGTCCTGGGAGGCTTTTCCCAGCTCTGCTGGTGGCTCCTTATCCACAGCAGGACTTGGGAAGTGTTGGCGTGCGTGTTCTTCCAATCAGCCCGGTCAGCCCCGACATGCACCTACAGAATCAAAGTGTGGGTTCTTGGCTCTGCAGGACACCCGACCCTCGCTGCTATGGCAGTGGCGTGGATAAAAGAGGGGACTCTTGGAGGTGAGAGGAACAAAGGTTTATTGGGGATCGCAGGGGAACCCCTCACCCTAGGTCCGGTTCCTCAGGAGAGACCCCGCACCTGGGGGGCAGGGGGGTTTTTTGTTCAGGGCTAGCTGAAGGGGTGGATACAAACATTGAACCAATGGAACAACACTGGGGAGCAGATGCCAACTGGGTTACATAACTAATAACAAATCAGAGGTAAACTGGGGAGGGGTCGCAGGGGCCCCTGCCAACCACTGGACAGACCTCTCCGAAGTTTCTGGACCTGGGGGACAGGACTTCCAGTGACCGACAGGGAGGAAAAAGATACATTTGGAAGATGAACAGGGAAAATCACAGGAAAAAGGGCCAATGGGAAAACAGTCTCTGGGCAAGGGGACGGAAACGATACAGAACATGTATCAGCTTATGGTAAAGAACAACTCTGAGGGGGCAGGGAAGCCATCTTAAGTACATAAAACTAAACTAAACTTACAATCAAACCTTTAAATAAAAATCCTGCAAACCCACAGGGAAGGGCACCAGGGCTGCCCGTCTTGAAGGTGAACCTGCCAAGGTTTGGCTCTGGATTGTCACCTCCACCAACCACCCGGATCAGCTCCACGCTGCCAGGAATGGCCTGGAGGCTTCCTTGGGGTTGGTGGCCACTGGCTGGGTCGTTCTCAAGGGGTTTTGGGTCTCCACATCCTGGGTGCCAACTCCTCACAGGGCCTGGGGCATCCTGCAGAAGGTTGGTCTCTGAGAGGAACAACATCTCAGCAGCTGCTTCTTCTGGGAGACAGGGAATTCCGAGTGCTGGTGGTGGGTCCCAAAGGGAGCTGTGTCTGGGACAGGGTAGAGAGGAACCACCACAGGGTGGCCAAAAGCCCCATTCCCAAAACTCTGGATGGTGGCTGACCCTGGAAGATCCCAGCTGAAAAGCCCCAAGTGCTGTGCCCATGGCAGCCCCGTGAAGATCAGGGAGGAGGTGTTGGAAGCCACCCTGGAGTGACCTGTTCCCATCCTGCTTCAGTCCTGGAGCAGCTGAGGATAGGGAAAAACGTTGCCAAGTGCTAAAAAAAGCCCAGCTTTATTCCCAAGGGATGGTTTGTGCAGCATCTCCAGCATTGGCAGCTCAGCTTGGAATTTTGGGGATACAGAGGAGGTTTTTCTGGAAGGTGGTTTGGAGCACATTCCCGAGGCTCACAGGACTGCCTGGTGAGAAGGAATGGTGGCTGGAGAAGGAAGGGATGGGGGCTGGAGGAGAAGGAATGGTGGCTGGGGAAGAAGGGATGGTGGCTGGAGAAGGGATGGTGGCTGGAGAAGGGATGGTGGCTGGAGAAGGGATGGTGGCTGGAGAAGGGATGGTGGCTGGAGAAGGGATGGTGGCTGGAGAAGGGATGGTGGCTGGAGAAGGGATGGTGGCTGGAGAAGGGATGGTGGCTGGAGAAGGGATGGTGGCTGGAGAAGGGATGGTGGCTGGAGAAGGGATGGTGGCTGGAGAAGGGATGGTGGCTGGAGAAGGGATGGTGGCTGGAGAAGGGATGGTGGCTGGAGAAGGGATGGTGGCTGGAGAAGGGATGGTGGCTGGAGAAGGGATGGTGGCTGGAGAAGGGATGGTGGCTGGAGAAGGGATGGTGGCTGGAGAAGGGATGGTGGCTGGAGAAGGGATGGTGGCTGGAGAAGGGATGGTGGCTGGAGAAGGGATGGTGGCTGGAGAAGGGATGGTGGCTGGAGAAGGGATGGTGGCTGGAGAAGGGATGGTGGCTGGAGAAGGGATGGTGGCTGGAGAAGGGATGGTGGCTGGAGAAGGGATGGTGGCTGGAGAAGGGATGGTGGCTGGAGAAGGGATGGTGGCTGGAGAAGGGATGGTGGCTGGAGAAGGGATGGTGGCTGGAGAAGGGATGGTGGCTGGAGAAGGGATGGTGGCTGGAGAAGGGATGGTGGCTGGAGAAGGGATGGTGGCTGGAGAAGGGATGGTGGCTGGAGAAGGGATGGTGGCTGGAGAAGGGATGGTGGCTGGAGAAGGGATGGTGGCTGGAGAAGGGATGGTGGCTGGAGAAGGGATGGTGGCTGGAGAAGGGATGGTGGCTGGAGAAGGGATGGTGGCTGGAGAAGGGATGGTGGCTGGAGAAGGGATGGTGGCTGGAGAAGGGATGGTGGCTGGAGAAGAAGGAATCATGGCTGGAAGAGAAGGAATGGTGGCTGGGGAA
>VXBB01023809.1:0-48561 GCA_013399915.1 Illadopsis cleaveri
CAGATCCTTCACCAGCCTTATCGCCCTTCTCTGGATAGGCTCCAGCACTTTAATGTCCTTCCTGAATTGAAAGGCCCAGAACTGGACACAGCACTTGAGATGCAGCCTCACCAGTGCTGGGTACAGGGGGACAATCACTGCCCTGGTCCTGCTGGCCTCACTATCCCTGATACAATCAGGATGCTGTTGGCGTTCTTGGGCACACTGCTGGCTCATGTTCAGCCTGCTGTCAGTGAGTATCCCCAGCTGCCTTTCTGACTGGCACTAGATCAGTTTGCCCTTTTGTGGCATATGAGAATTAATAGCATGTGCAGCTACTAATAACACCTAAAATAATCATTTATTGTCACTCAATCATAGATATTCTACAAGTGTTTCAGTAAAATACACAAATAAAAGCAGCTTTCTGCATACTAGAAATTCATGAAGTTAGAATGATTGAGGAAATTTTTAATATCTGTTACTAATATGGAACTGGTATCTAAGGAAAACTAAGGAAGAAGTCAATAATAGCACAAAATTTCAAAGCCTGTCTGCCTTTCTAAGCATGAGTACATTGAGTGTGTTTTGCAGTCTTTCACCACCTAATTTTTTTTCTAAATTAAAATCTTGAAATCTTTTGGTCTATTAAGTACATTAATTTTATCAGATACATGTAAAATGAAAACTAAAGAGATGAAAACATGTTTTGTCTCTCATTTCACTGTTTATATCCACATTATAATACTTAAGGCATGAAAAGCCAGACATAGGTTTTATTGCTTTTGCTAATATGCACTAAAATTTTAGTGTTAGCATACAGAAATGTGTTTTTGCCATTCCTAATATGCAACCCATGACATGATAGAAATGTAATATCTGTACTTCTTGAGTTTAACAACATTAATGAAGGTAATAAAAACATTTCATTCATGTCTTTTGATTCTAATGACACAAACCTAACCAATCAGCATCGTGAAAACATTTGCATTAATTAGCATATATTTAGATAAACTTTTTATCATTCCTTACAGCTGTGAACTGCTGTCAGACAGCTAAACTGGATTTGCACATAAATTTATATAACTTCAATAATTTCAGTATGTTATCTTGTGTAAAGCTTATGAATGAAAATTATGACTGGGAAATTTGATATTGTGAAACGTGGTTGATTTGTATGTTTTAGTAATATCACTGATTGAAAATAATTTTGTGATATTTTGAGGTATGACAAATTTCTGTTTATATCAGGTCTCATGTAGCTTTAAGAAAAGCTGTGAGCTAATTGCTAAGGTACATTAAACAATGATTTATTACCTTTTTACTCAAAAGGTATTACTAAAGGATATTCTGCCACTCCTTTTGCATAAAACATTTTTGAAACATGAATAGTGCATAGTTTATCTAAAAGATTTTTCAGCAATCCTGCAAGGATACTGTAGATTACTCTTAGGTTTATTCTAATTCTGAGACTAATTTCCCTAAGACATATACAAATAATGAAATAAGGTTTCTCATTTATGCAGCTGTCCAATATATTATACTCCTATTTAAAAGATAATCACTTTTTAAAATGAATCCATCATTGTGCAACAAAAAAAGAACCATTAGAAGGAAATATCTGTCAAACGTATCCCACTAAAAATGTTTAAGAAAGATACTATGAAATCACTTGAAATCACAGCTGATGCATTTGACAACTACTGAAAGCTTGAATGAGTTTCAAACCTCATAGATCTGACTAAGGGATAATGAGGAGTGATTCATAAAAAATGAAGTCAAAATAATTTAATTGAAAATCTATTTAAATCTCACTTGGACTTCCTAATTCACTTGAATTTGGTCCTTAAATGCTGTGTCAATTTGATTGTTTGTCATTCTATTATATTGGAGGAATTTTCAATATATTCATTCCTTCTCTATGTCTAAGATCTTTGTTATCTGGACGGTTTTTTTTTCTAAGCAGAAAAGTCATCATTATGTGCATATAGTAAAAGCTGCATATAATCATTATTGTTTCTAGTGTAAGTATCAGATTTTTTTACCTCTACCTACAAAATGAAAATTTGAATAAAAGGTTAGTGTATGTGGTAAATATAAAACAGGACAAACTTGTGGTTGCCCTCTAATAGGGTTTAGATTTATACATATATATATATGTGGTGCTGGAGATATTTGGTTTTGCCTAAGCTTTTCTTTTGTTGTTTATCCTAATCATATTTCCTTTCTTGAAACTGTTTCTGTTAGTGCAGTTAGTATCTGTTAAGTGAGCTAACAGAGGTGAAGCTAGTGCTTAAAAAAATGTTAGAGGAACAAGGTTTTGTACTTGTTTGTTTGTCTTTTTTTTTAAAATTTATTTTTCAATATTCTTCCAAATAAGTGTCACAGCAGGGTCCTTAGACATTCTTTCAACCAGTACCAAATCCTTCCTATTAATGAATTGACCTGATGCATGTAACCATGTATGCTACAAATTTTATTAATAGTTGCAGTGAGTGTTGATAATTAACTGAATAAGTGATTCTTTTTCCAAGAGGGTTATTTATGTGCACAGTGTCCTTGCTGAATAATTCATAGTAGCTTGTTTTAACAATAAAATAATTAAAAAACACTCACACTGAAAACGACAAAATTATTTAGTAAATGATGGACTGTCAAAACATTTTCTCAGTCCTAGTTACAGATCTAATGCCATATCTAACGTAATGAAAAGGTCCCAAGAGGACTTAAGTGAATCTGAGGTTTACAAAATTGTAATTCAAAACTTTAAAACTTTTAGAAGATGCCTGAATCTGTTGGGGTATAATTCACCAAATCTTCTTTAGCATCAGAACTAAACAGATATAAAGAGATCTAGCCATGCATAGATCTTCTGTGAATCTTTGCTAATCATTGCTCTCTTTCTTCCAGAGTACAGCAGGGATGTAGGAACTAAGCAACCCCCTTATACTCTGAGATGGACTCAGCTATCACTGAACTGAAGAGACAAAGCAAGAAACACTGATCAGAGTCTTCAAGGGAAAAAAAGAGCATCCAGCGTTCTGGTCTTTGTTTCTAATGTTGTCCCATTTTCTTGTATTTAATTACTGTATAATGAAAAATACAAAACTAAGCTTGGGAATAAGTAGAAGCATGGAATCATTATAACAAAAGGTTGCAAAAAAAGCCATACCTGATACTTTCCAGGTGAATGGCAATGGATACAGGTGTACCAGTAAAAGAGAAGCATGGTCATTATGCTTGGATCTAATCTAGGCATACAAGGAATACTGGAAAGCCATTCATATTGCAGATGGCTGTGTCTTTTTCATATTAGGGATCTGAAAAGCTGAAGGTGATTAATATGTTTTAAACTTAAGACTGTAGGAGAAGGGAATTCTGGCGACCTTGCTCCTGATAACTAACAGCTGTGTTAATTACCCAATTCAGCCTCCACCCTGATGAGTCACAGCTGTAGCCAATAAAGATGAAGGAGGAGGAACCCTGAGAAAGAGGGAATGAACGGATCATGAAGAAGGAGGAGCCTGGGGAGAGAGAATCACTTCTGTGAGGTCAGTCTGGGTCTGCTGTTAAAGCCTGATTTTGGAACCTTCAGTCACAGTCTAGCTGAGTAAAAGCCGGCATTCAGAGTCTGCAAACCGATACCTGCAGTCATAGTTTAGCAGGAAATAACCAGCAGTCAGAGGCTGCGAGGGAAACCTACAGTAGGAGTTTGCTGCAGCCAGAGTCAGTGACTAGTTGGAGTCAGGATGGCTGAGCTGTAAAGAGGAATAAACCAGGACCATTTTCATGCTGTGATAAACTGGAAGTCTGTGTCTTGGCTCATCTCTACCCTCCAACAAGATGGCTGCTGCAACATAAGACACACAGATATGTTTACATAACTGGGTTCAAATGATTCCTTCCTTTAATTGAGGAGCTTGGTTCATGAAATGGAATTGAAAGAGGATAAAAAATTAAACATATATACAGGTTTATTACTGTCATCTTTCATCATAACATACACTAAATCATGCCTGGATTTCCAATCGTAATCAGTATCTGATTTGGTAGGAACATATAGAAGAAAACACATTGACTTTGTGTCCCTTATTAGTACTACCATTCATTTAGTTTTAAGAAGTGTTGTGGTATTTTCTTGTTAAACAAGAAAAACTGAATTGTGTAAAAATCATATGTTAGTTTTTCCTCATAGACAATTATTACCACCAAATCAGAATAACAGTGTATTTTAAGCCCTTTCCGCAGCCATAGTATTTCCTTACTCCTGGAACATCAATGGATATGGTATCTGTAAGTAATGCCAAGAGAGGTGCAATGATTGTTGCGACTATAAAAATAAATGGATATAACCTCATAACTGTTTTCACAATATTGATGGTGGTGGTGGCTACTGACTATAAATACTGCTGACGCAGCTATCAAATTTTAAAATATTGAGCTCAGAAAAATTAATATGCACAAACAGAACTCATGTCATGTGGCTGTTTCTTTACAAATGGTGAAACTCATCCAAGCAAGCTGCATTACTTATGAAGAGTAGTTTTACAAATGATTGTGCCATGTTATCGCAAATCTACTCCCTGGGGGGACAACCAACACGACCTGTAGTTTAAATAGACTCAAGTAAAGACTGAGGCTAAGAGACTCTGATTTAATCATAATTATCTTTGAAAAATAATAGAACGGGATTAAATGTGCCCTTCTTTTCCCTTGTGTTTGTACACTGGTTCATCTCTGGATTTCAGAGTGGAAAGAAGTCATACAGAGGACAGTGCTACATCATTTTTGGCCCATGTATCAAGAAATAAAAGAAATGAACCGCTGTCACTTGCCATCAAGACTTGTACTTTTCTCCGTTCACGTTCCTTACCAAAGTCAAAGGCCAAAGAGTGAAAATACATTTTTAATTGAATTTTAAAACCATAGAGGCTAATAAAGTCAGTGAAGTGCATACAAATCATATTATTCAGTGCTTCTAGAAGCTTTAACTCATTTTGCCTTACAGCTAAAGAAAAATATGTGCTCATCGTAGGAGTAATAAACATGGGTAATTATGCATAATTATAGAGATTAAGTTCCAATTAAGGTTCAATTTCTGTAATAATCCTATCCAAAAGTCTTTTAAGGTTTTTGGTTGCACTAATGAAGACCAAGGTAACAGAATGTAATAAGGATCCTTATGATTATAGGCAAAAAGTGACTGTCGATTTGGGTGACTTGAATGTGTTGACAGGTTTTAAAAGCATTAAGTTTTAAAGTGCATTATTTCTTTTTACTTTAGGATTTAAAATGTTTCCCTGTAGCATCATCCTAGATCAGAAGAATATTTTTATATCATACAGGAACACTCTGCTTGCCATATTGAAAGAGGATTTGTTTTTTCTTTTGCATTTGATAGCAGAAAATGATGTATGTTTGTACCACAGTCATTTGTACACTTGCCAGTGCTGTGCTATGCTATGCTAAGAAAAAATTCCAGATCTTTTTCCACCTAAATTCCTTTATGCTTTTGCATATTCATAACTTTAGTGAGATTGAAATATTTCAGATTTATTTTATTAAGAAGGAGAATAATCTTCAATTATAAAAATAGAAATCAGTATGATTGACATATCTATGTGGCATTCCGCAGAAACTCTTCCATAGTAATAACTACTGAGAACATACATACCACTGAAATTCTTGCTACATAATTTTGCATACAGTCAACTTTTGCTAATTTTATTTGTTAAACAAGAAGCCTATTGTAGCAATACATTCAATGCTTTAAATTAATATTCCTGTGAAAGAATAAGTAACTCTGCCAGTCAAAGTGAAGTATTATCCTAAGTTTTCTTTTCCTAATTGCTGAAGAGAATAACTCCAGAAGACTCATGTTTTAAGGGTAGCTTGGGAGCTGGTAGGCCCAGATTAAGTGATAATTTTCTATGACTACAAATGAGGCAGGCAACTAAATGTGTACTCAAGGCAGATGGAGTCAGTAGTTCTAAAGTTTATTAAAAATAATGAGAATAAATTAATGTGCATTAAATAAAGTGTTTATATCTTAAAATGTAATGAATAAATTTTAAAACAATCAGAAAAAAACCTCCATTATTGATAGGAAGAATTTCTCAAATTAGTATAAATATGACTCGGTAGACTATGCTCCTTAAGGCTGCGTACTTATAAATCAAAGGGAAACCTGCAGACCTACTAAAGGGGAATTCACTCACCACCACCACCACCAATAAAAAGAGTAGAAAACTCTGGACTCAATATGACCAAACAGTTGATTGCTGATCTCTTTAGAACTGTATTCTATCTCTTCTGTAGATTCAGAATCCAAATATCTTGATCTGTCTACAACTTCCTTACAGTAGCTTCAAATCACAGTTCACTGGTGGTTTTAATATTATACTTACTGAAAGGTTAAACTTTTGAATCACAAGGCCTTAAATTTTTAGCAAAGGGAAGATTATTCTACTGTTACAACTACAGAAGGTATAGCATTCGGTGTGAACCTATTCTTCCTACTCCTTAGTCAAACCCTGGAGATCTCAAAGTGGAAGTAGGGAAATTTGTGTTATTATCTAGCTGACTGGGAAGCTCAAGTCCTGGTATTGTCAGATATTGAAAAAATAAAATTTTCATTTGTCTGTCTTTTCTTTATTAAATTCATCTATCATTGCTAGTGGAGTTTCCTAAAGTTATTTGACTTAGAGTTATTAGCATACAGATTCATATGATACAGATGAGATTAAAATCTTTTACATATATAGTTACATCTATGGGAAGGTATTCTGGATCAGCAACTCTGGTATTATCTATGTTTAGCACTACGACAGGACATTGCCCTGTTATGTTCGAAGCTAAACCCAAAACCACCTCCAGATATGAAGACTTATACCACTACAGGACCACAACATACATGATAATGTAAATAAAACCATTATTTAAACATTCACATGGGGCATTAATTTAAAAATGTCATAGAATCAGTACACTCACATTGGAATCTACTTAATCTACAGGCTGCTACAGATCCGCTCTGAAAACACTTGTACTTATTCTGTACAAATAAGGTTGCATAATACTTACTTTAATAATATGAATAATGAAGACTTAAATCCAAAACATATTGCTTGCTTATTTACCAGAAAAATTTAAGTTAAGAGGAAAATATTTTTTTTCTCCAACCTCACACTCTTACTGGTTTCTCTTGATGCCATATCTATTTCAAACGAACATCGCCATGAGATTACAACTTCTCCCTAACCACTGAAAAAAGATAATTCAAACAGGGTCCCAAGTGTGATGTAGGTGCTCATCCAGAATGTAACTCAGCCATTGTATCTTTCAGCAGATGGTTATGTCAGTGTGCAGTGAATTATGAAATTTCCACTGGTTTTTTTGCTGCTCCCTCTCCAGAAATAGGTTAAACTTGATCACACACTTCAGTCACCCATTCTAGTTACTTACAGTAAGAAGAATAATGATTATGACTGCTTGAAATGAATTAATTCCACTCAAAGCAGTTATTGTTTCACCTTGACCTTCAGGAAATATTTTCTATCTATTGGCATAACTGTGTTAGTATTTTCAGGTGTTTACATGTAAATGTGCAACATAAAATGCCTTGAAATTATTATAAAATAAATTAAAGTTATTTAACTACATTCTGAATGTTAACTGCAATTACCATCAGATGCATCATTTTTCATTTTGGAATTACATATGCAAATTACATATGGAATTGTCATAATGATAAGAAGAGTATTAGATAAACATTGCTTTGCACTAACAATTAAAAAAAAAATGGTGAGCAGTGAGGTTTATCACTTAACAAAATTGTGGCTAGGAGCAGTGGTTTTCTGCTGTGTGCAAATGAGTCTGTGTATTCTCCCTTCTCTTGCTTAATTCAAAGGTAACTGGGATTCTTCTTACTATGAGTTTTCCAGTATTAATAATAATGACATTGTTTAAAATCATGGTAAAAATTAAAGGATGAAAAAAAGCCTTGGCTACAGTGCTATTGGAAAAACTAAAATAGAAACTCACACCAGCAGCTGAACGTTCTGTATAAGTAGGTCTTGGAAGAGTGAAACATGTACAAGGAATTTATCAGACAGACATGAAAACTGTTGATATTAAGGTAGGATATTTAACTGGTCGTGTTTCTTTAGCTACTAGTTCATAGTGGACTGTCACAAAGAAAAAAAAAAGAAATAACTGGTGAAATAGACCATAAATTAGGGAAAGTAGGAAAAAGCATTAAAATTAATTTATTAACAGTCAATATATTATATTAGATAAATCTGTCAGGATTCAGGGTCTTTGTTTTCTTCTTCAAAGAAGCAGTTGAAAATTTTTATACATATGACAGAAATTATTGTCACCATTATGATCCACTCATGACAGGAAATGATTGTGCCATAGTGACACTCAGTGATGAAGCAAAGTATGTGTGAGAAACCCTGTAAAATCTGAGTTTGTTCAGCAATACTTTAATGAAATACTTGTGCACTCCTATGCAGGAAGTGGCACGTTGTCTGGTGCCATTGTTGCTGGTGTATCAGCGTTCATATTTTTCAGTAAAGGCATTCTATTCCTGTACAGACCATCCTAGGACTTCTCATCACCTTGGCATTCCACTGTTTCCTGTTTGTGCCTAAGAGCCGAAGAATTGATTGGTAATTTATACTAAATCATGTATGCCCTTAGGGTGCCCTTGAAGAACTTTCTTAAGTCATTGTGGGGTTTAATACACACCAGTTAAAAAGAACAGAACTTTTTTTTTTTTTTTTTTAAAGAATGTGGTCTTCATCCATACAAACAATAATTTCTATTAGTCACAATGACAGAGTCTTGAGGGTTGATGAATATTAAACAAAATTTCTTTAACTAGGACCTGAAATATAACAACCCAGACGTTTTAGATCAATGAGAGATTCATGAACCGCACTCTGGAGTTCTGAGTGAGATTCCAGGAGCCACCGATGGGCCAACTGTCACAGATAGAATGTGCACTTTAGAAGAGATAGTGATCGCACTAAACTGGAACTAAATAGCAGAGTGGAAAAGTTAGGGAGTTCTACCTCTTCAGCCTTCAATAGAGAAGACTCTTGGTAAAAATAGCCTGCAGTATATAAAGTTAAATGATAATGACAACATTTTTTTTTTAACTTTTTAAAATCTTTTTCTGTTAAATGTATTCTGGCTCAGCGACTCAGTGAAATCTTGTGGGTTCCTTCCAGCTCTGGATATTCTCTGCATATTTTACTTATGTTGATTATTTCAGCTTTTTGTTTAGTTGAATTACAGCATTTTCCTAAATGCCTCTATGTCTTTCTAGTTTTATTACAAGCTTATTGTAACTGAGTCTAATTATTATATTTAGAATCAACAATGTGGAAAACCTGTAACATCTTATTAAGTCTTTGCAGCAATGGCTGTTAACAGCTTATTGCTTTGAAGAAATACATGGATAAGTTATTTTCCAGCTTGGGGTACACTGACATTTCATTTTGCCCAAAGAAAACTAGCCTGATTGTGCTACTAGATGCTACCAAATAGCTATTTCTCTACATATCGTATGCAATTTTGAAAACTAGATATAAAATATTGTGAGTAGAGGGAGAGTGATGAATATTGCATGAACAATCTAGTATGACTATTGTTTCCTGCAGTATCTCTTGTAGAAAGGTAATCTCTGAGACTGTGTCAGTGGAGGTTTGTGTTTGGTTTTTGAAAATGTTCTTCACCCAGAGGCTGGTTGGGCACTGAAACTGAATACCTGGGGATTCAGTTGGTAGTCACAGCACCAGGTCTCACAGAGTTCACAGAGTGCTTGGACAACACTCTTGGGCACAGGGTATGGCTCTTGGGGTGGTCATGTGCAGAGCCAGGAGCTGGACTTCAATGATCCTTGTGGGTCCCTTCCAACTCAGTATGTTCCATGATTCTATTATCTTCACTTAATCCAATGGCTGTCTGACTTTATCATAGAAGGATACCAAATTAGTTAAGGAGAACCTTCCCTTTGTGAACCCATCTTGTGGACTATATTGTAGGTCATATATGATGTATATTTCTTTCTGGAATGTTAACTGGAATGAAACCAGGTTACTCCATGGAGCCTAAAATTTCATAAGATTCCTGTGTTTAAGAACTGGATCTAGTTGTACTAACTCAGCAATAAAGAGTGTGTCATGTCTAGATTCAGAATCTTGAGGTGATATCTACAAGGAGGTCTAGATTTCTAAACTTCCCTTACATTCAAATGAGCTTTAGGAACAGATGTGGTTGTATACTAACAGTTATGTGGTGCAATCTCATATGCCATAGTGTAATCAGGATGTGTGGAAGGCTGATATGCATGATTCTAGACTTGGAGCTCTGAGAACCAAATACTTACAGGATAGGTGTTAGAGGTTTCACAATGACTAATATGATCACAAACACTAATAGTTAGGAAACTGAATCTTGCCTTTGATGCCTGTATTCGGCTGAGCTGAATAGCTTTTCTGGCTTTTCTGCTTACTCCTCTGTCAGCAATCCTTCTTCTTAACCTTCCTGTAACGTATAACTATTACAACTGTATAATTAAAAACAGTTGCTAGGGAAAGATCACAGCCCAAAGTTATCCTTAGCTAGATGGTTGTCTTAGGCATAGAGCAAAAATTCATTTGTGTTATCATCTAATTAAGATCCCTAACTCCTTGTCTTCCAGTAAGATACTATTTTTCTCCATTTTGCCTCCAGAGGGAAGTAAAGGCTTTAAAAAACATTTTCAGAGGGCTTTTTGAATGAGGTTATTTTATTCATTGTGTATAAATTAAGCAAATTATTTGTGGACCTTAAGTAGTTGAAGAACTGCTTTGTTTGGCAATTAATTTTTGTGAGCATTGAACAGTCTGTGGACTACATTTTTATGCATCTGCAAAAGATAGCTAGGAAGATCAAGCAGGACATAAGTTGTCAGAGATGGTTTCATTCCCATAATAAGTTGCAAGTTAATATTTTTTAGATTTAAAAATTCAATTTTCACTTAAATATACTCAAAATATTGCTCTTGTATGTTGAACAAAGGAAGTTTCTCTGTTAAGTAAATTTCTCATCTTTTTAAAAAGCAATGAGCCCTCAGAACATTCTTCAAATAATCTTCAGGCTCTATTAAAATAAAATTAAAGAAATATTTGTTCTGTGCTTGCTTAATGTATGCTGTGTTCAGATTGCTTATTATATTTTTTACAAGGAAGAGACCTGTGGCCAGCAAAAAAAACCTATCCTGATTAGATGACAGAAGCGCTGTTCTGTGACTGCACCTTCTAAAACATATTAACTAGACTTTCTCCCCACTTCACCTAGCCCTATTTCACCTCTTGAGTCAACAGAATAGTATTATTTTACTGGTTTGGGTTTTTTGAATTCTTTTAATGCAAAGGATCTGATATGTTGCACAGGTTTTGTTACTTGAAGTGTATCTGAAGTGTGAAGTGTTACTGAAGAAGTGTGTTTTAAAATATGCAAAATTTGATTTTTGATTGCAAAGTAAAAGTGTGCAAAGGCTTCTGGAACAATGTTGAAAAGATCAGAATGATGGGAAATTCTTCCAATTTCATCCTTTCTGTCTAGTGTCAATGGCCCTTGAAAACTGCAATTTCCAGAAGTGTACCATGTACCAGGAAGTATTGGTTTCTAACAACACATTTTTATCAGTCTGGAGATATGAATTTTATAGATGTGTCATCACAAGATTGGGAAAAACAGAGCATGAGACAATTCTGTGACCTAACAGTTTTATTCTCAAAAGCAGAAAATTAATAGACTTTAAACAACATCTAATTAGAGTTTTCATAACCCCTAGAAAGCATAATGCAGTAAGAGAAACTAAAAAACAAAACAAAAACAAAAACAAAACAAAAAAAAAATCAAAGAAAAACATTCAAATTTCAAACAGTTAGAATGGAGGGGGTCTTTTACATAGAAGAAATATTATTCTGTATTAAAATCTTCTACAGAGACATGTCAAAGAAAGGACAGCTTTGTCTCATAGCAAAGTCAACAACTCCCTTTGAAAGCATACAAATCAAAAGGTTATTTTTAGATCAGAAAAAGTCCCATTTATAGCTTTACAACAAAAAAAAAATCAGTGTGTATGACATACAGTTGAAATTTTAAATACTTCTAGTAATTAGAATGAAACAGTTTTTTACAAATATTTCCTAATAATCATTATTAATGTTTTTCCTACAGCTGTCTATTTTGCAATTAATTGAATACTTTTAATTTGATGTGATAGTATTTTATTAGATTAAAAAAATCAGATACTCTGATTAATGGGGCACCATTAATTATATATAATCATCTAGAAGTCTTGAATAAAAATAAAAAAGAAGAATTTTTAATTTCCTTTATGTGTTCTTTCTTTTCCTTATAATATTTAATTCAAGTCATCAGGGATTAAAAGGAATAAAATACTGACTGAATGACCAGGCAGCACCCTCCTAAAACTCATGAGGATTTTTAGTGTCAGAGAACCAAAGCTCCTCAATTCCTCTGTAGAGTTCTCTGCAATGGATTACAATTACTTGTTACATTAAAAGTTCCATTAAATGTCCTAGGGTGAGGCACTTAGACAAGATTTTAAAATATTTCATACCTCTCCCAAGAGCAGTGATCCTAGATAAATATACTCAATGAAACAATGTTTAGTTTATTTATGAAAACTGTGCCAAAGATGCTGCAGACTTAAAAACAAACCAAGATGCTGAATTGCACCAAACTCCATTTTGGCGTCTACTTGTCCTGAATGAAATTTCAGCAAAGCCAGACGTAATTAAATCTCAATTACAAAAATGCTTTGAAATGGGCAGCCTCAAATCTTCTCAAAAGCTATTACATCTGAATTTCCTTGCTTATAACTACGTCTATGAACTATGAGATATTATCAAGCTCACTGTATTACAAAAAACTGTAATGATTTCCATCATGAGTTACACATTCAGCCATCTAGTTCTAGATCCTTCCATCCTTCAGCATGAAGCTATCAGTTATCTGCCACTCAATATTTGCTATGAGAATTGGGTTCTAAATTATTATTTAATTTCTATTAAAGGAAACACACTGGAACAAATCATTGAAAATGCAATTTTAACTTCTAGTATGCTCCACAGACATAGAAAGTAGACTGGAAAAGACTTTATTAAGAATTCACAATTTCTTATGAAGATTGAATTACAGTAGAACTGTTTGTCTCCTTTACTCTGTCTTGTTCTTTTTTGGTTTCACTTACAAAGTCCCAAATACTGATGAATCTGCCTGAGGAAAGGAGATTACTGTTACTATTCTTGCATCATGCAAATTAGTGCACTTGAAAATCTTGATGAAATGAAGATTTAGCCACATTAATTCTGTGTGTAGATGATACCATTATGACTAGGATTATAATGAGCCTGGGAAAAGACAGTAATAAGTTCTGCTTTCTTTCACATGAAATGCTATTTCATTTAAAAAATAAATAAATACAACTATGTATAATGTACACTCAAACACATATAAAAATAAAATTAATTTTTTCAGTTATTTTCCTTTTAAAAGCATTTCTGACACTAGTCCAAATACAAATCACTAACTCTATTATTTGAGTTAAAAATGTACAAGTATGTATTTCTGAAGACATCAACAGCCCGTATTTGCCCTCTATATTCATGAAAGCACTCCTTATGCTAGCAATGCTCTTGTCATATATGTATATTAAGATTCTGTATTCTGAGCTTCAATTTCTATTCCAGCTCATAATGATCTGGAATATTTACATAATTTACCATTAATATGGAATGCATTTTGAGGTATTTACATTACTATCTTGTAAGCCAGGAGAATAGACATTGCCAGTGAACAGTGTGAACAACACTAAGTGTGAGGCTGCTGATACTAAAAATGGAAAATCTAGAGTATACTACTACTAGGAAACTTTTTTGAGAGAGAGTAAAAAAAGAGAGAGAGAAAAAAAAAGTGGAAAAGGAAAAAGGTAACAGAAAAAAAAAAAGATATTTGAAGACACCATTGAGTTCATGCATTAACAGTTACACAGCATGGACCTAGAACTTTGCCCTTCAATTTTCACACATGCCACCATCTACTGCTTTATAACTGATCAAGATAATTTGGCCTGTATTTGTTCTGCTTCTCTTCACACAACTTGGGCTCTAGTGGATAATTTATCAACTACTTCAGATGCTGTTTTTACAAATATGAAAATTTAATTAAGTTTCAAGTTTCTTCAAGGAAAACACAAGAGTTTCTAATTTTCCATGTTTATATTTTGTCATAATTTCAACAGCTAAAAAATGAAAGGAGATGGGATTCCAATACGCAACAGAAGCCCACACTTGTATAAATGTACAGTTCTTGTTCCAGTAATCAAATATTTTGTTTACTGTGCTTTAGTAGAATTGTAGTTGTTCAGGGATTCAAGTGTTCCAGTTAATTTTAGCCAATTAAACACCAGAAAATTTAGCAGAAATTATTCTTCCTTCCCCCTCAAAACCAAAATTAAAAAAAAAAAAAAGAAAAGAAAAAAAGAAAAGATTTCAACAGAGTTACAGTATTTTGCCAACTTTTTTTCAGTGCACTAGTGAATTATAAGTATTATAAAATAATTTGTATTATCTTGAACTCTGATGAAAACTTATCTGCAAGATCTTTGATCTCAGGCTTTTTTATAATAATCCCTAATTCTCTACTGATTTTTCCTAAGAAGTTTTCTTCACTCAACCTTTTACTCCTTTATGATTTTATTTCTGTTGATATTACATTGCTGAGTCTGGAAGCCTTTTCTGGGTTAATTGGTCCAGGTGGATTAATTTGGCATCAAATTACACAGCTCATTTTTTTGATTCTGCACTAAGTTTTTTGGGGTCACACTGAGTGAACTGCACTTGGATACTTTAAAAAAAAAAATCAGGAATACTTTTGCAACATTTATTTTCTTAATCAGAATGTGAGTTCAGTCCAAATCTCTTTGACATTCGTTGCTAAATTCTCATTGACTTGACTGGGTGCAGAATTGGGCCTGAACCCCCTCTACGAATTTATTTTAAGTGGCTTATCTTAATGCATTAAAAAGTACACACTGCTTTTGGTCTGTTTGAAATACAGAGCAGTCACATTCCTTTTTCAAACATACATAGGTAACAACACACACACAATTAGTTTCTACAGTTTTAGTTGTGCAGTGCTCCTCAAATACATATAAAATCACTTTTTCTAACCTTTATGACCAATATCGATGTTTCTGTAAGTGATATTCGCGGATTTTGTGAACCAATAAAGGACAGATTTGTTCTTATCCTAAATTAAGGTTTAATTATGTGAATTGGCTGAATGTGTTTGATCAGTGATGGATCTCAAGTGTTTTATCTGCTAATCTGTCATCCGTAATTTTGTGGCGTCATTGCACAAAATACAACACTCAGTAAAGTAGAAAGGAAATGTGTGGTTCTTTCCTAAATCTCCATATGATGCTATGAAACATACTCAAAAATCTAGATCACAAGAAATCAGCTCAGGATAATAGGCAATTGATTATTATTCTTCCCACTTTCCTATCATGACCAACTTATTTTTTACATACTTCTGGCAGCAAAAAATCACAGGAACAAAGTATGCATTGTAATACTATATTTCAATATTGGTATTGAAATGCACTAATTCTTTAATTAAAGAGATAATAAATGCCCTAAATAAAGTCATCCAAGTCAAAGCAAGATGAACAACTAATGTGACAAGAGAATGACAAAGAACAGGAAGAGAAATTGTACTAGTCTTATAAGGGAAGGACAAAGAAACAGACATACAGGAAAGCACAAAAAAATAACAAAAAAGGTAAATAGTGAAATAATCTTCTGGGCTAGCATTAAGCAAAACAAACATTTTATCTTCTATCACTCTTAAATGACCAACGAAGCCTAGGTGCTAGTGAAATAGGCATATTTACACAAGACTCAGAGAAGATTTAGATCTTCAAAAGCCTTTGAGTGAGAAACATTTTTGTGGTTCCATTTTTGTCTGAACATCTACTATGTAAACTAAAAAAGGAAAAAAACTCATTGAAAAACCTGAATGTTTAAAATAACATTAAAAACAGTTTTTTCAAGGAATGACAGAATTCTCAGACCAGAGAATATTATGATTGTCTACAAAAAAAAATTTCCAACATGTCTACATAAACTGTATTTTAGAGAAATCTGATCCTTGGACATCAGATTGGTATGTTGTATACTAACAGTGCAACTTTAATCTGATGTTTTGCCTCAGTAGCTTGGCTATGCTTTACACATGCTGTCTTCTGTGTGGTTGAATGGAGAATTAGAAACATTTGTGTTCACAATAGCTCTTGAGCCACACAGTCAATTAAGAAAGCATTCTCACTGCAGAATGACAGCCCACTTCTCTGTCTAGCATGTGTGGACCTTAGTTTGTATGTACATAGCTGTGATTAATATACTTGGTCTATTAATGTACTTAATCTATAAACTTTACAGTATTTATAAAGCCCTCACTAATATGCTGAATAAATAATTTAGTACAGAATCCTCATCAAGTATCACACCTTCTAAAATGAAAAACACGTCTCTATGTGAAGAAATACTCCTTGATTTCTACTGCCAGCGTAGTGAAATTGTGCTTTACTTTTAAGAGGACCAGCTATCTTTAGAACACAATACGAATTAGGCAACTACGTCAAGATGAGCAGGAATCTGCCACTGAAGGAAGTTTGATATATCTGAATGGAATGTATCTCCTAGAATATTGGTGTAACTATGTAAATATGGCTGTATAAATATACATGTAATTATATCTATGTGCATGTATATTTATGTGTATATATATACATGTATACACACACATACATACACAAATATACATATATATGTATATAAAATAAAGTCAGCTATTTTTCTGTAGCCATGTAACTCCCATAAAGGTTTAGAAAGAAACGTTGCAGTAGAGGAACTGGGGCTCTAGTGCACAGCAGGTTGAACCACAGCCAGCAATGGGCCCTTGCCACACAGAAATACAATGGCGCCCAAAGCTGCAGTAGAGGAAGTGCCCCAGCAGGTCAAAAGTGGTGATCCCTCCTCTCTAGTCCGCATTGGTAGGGCCACATCAGAAGTTCTGTGTCTAGTTCTGGGCTCCCCAGCACAGGAAAGATACAGACTTACTGCAGCTTGTACATCACAAGGCCACTAAGACCATTAAGGCAATGAACATATAAGGAGAGGCTGAGAGAGCTGGAACTCTTTAGCCTGGAGAAGAGAAGGCTCAAGGGGGATCTCATCATTGTGTATAAACACCTGATGGGAGAAAATGAAGAAATGGCAAGCAGATTCCTCTCAGTAGTGCCCCCTGACAGGACCAGAGGAAATGGGGCCAACAAATTAAAAAGAATTAAATTCCATCTGAACACAGGAGATTTTTTTTTTTTTAATAACTTTGAAATTGAGAAACTATAATAGGCTGTCCTGAGACACTGTGGAATCTCCATCTGTAAAGATATTCAGAAGACAACAGGTCATAGTCCTGAGCAACCTGGTCCAATTAAACCTGCTTGAACTTCCGAGGTCAATCATTTTGTAATTTTCTGATATTCTCATTTTGTGATTCTTTGACTTCACTCAGAAATTTAAATTATCTGAGGCAGAAGCATGGGAAAAGGGACATCTTTCATGTATCCTGAAAGAATGCTTTGATCACTAATGTTTTCAGATCTCTTGTTCCTCCTATGGCTAATTGAATGATTCCAAAACACCTGACTGATAGTCTGGGTGGCTGTGAGTTAAACTCCAACTGTCACAGCAGAATTAAATTTAGGATATATTGGACCATAAACTTCAGGTGTCAAGGTAACTGCAAAAGTAATTTTTTTTACAAATACAGCTGGAATCCAAAATGGCTAGCCAAAATAACTAGTCAGTTTAATAGCAGCTGCATAAGACTTTTCAGAATATCATTTTGGATTTAAAATCCTAGATGGCACTTGTGAACTTTGTGGGATCACAGTTAGTACAGTATATGTATTTATTTTTCTTTTTATGCACCACAATTCCTATATTGTCAATAACTACAGTCCCTCTATTCTAAATAATTGAGCAATATGAGTATTGTACATTAGAAGTCTGAAGGTTTATAGGAGTATTTGACCTAATTCTAGAGACATTACAAGCCACTTTATTTATCAAATTCTTTTTTTGATTCCTTGCAAGGGAATTCCAGTCCCATTTTGAAGATTGATACTCATTGTATAATTAGATTACTCCCAAAATAAAAGATCAGACTAAATGATTGATTCAGAACAGGCTAGGACCACATTTTCATAACAGTCTCAATTTTTTTTTCAATTTAGTATCAGTACTTAGCAGAAGAATACATAAGAAAAAAACTCATGCTATATATATTTTTTAAAAAATTTTGGAAACACATCACCCTAATAGATCACCCATAGTAAAAATATTGCACAATTTTCACTTTCCCTTAAAAATATGGAGGTAAGAGTATATAATCTATGTCACTTAAGAATTTGAATTCAGATGAGATTCAAAGATAGATAAGATGTAAAAGGCTATTTTTACTGTTTTTATTTTCAATGATAAAAAAATCAAAATGCATGAAAACCAGGCTTAAATTTCATAAATATATATTATACAGACAGAAAATCTTATAAATATTTCAGAATGTGTAAACCATGTTTTCAGAAGATGATGTGAGTCCTCCTCTCTTCAGAGAGAAATCTCTTCCAGACCACCTCTTTATTGTCCTATATTTTTTTTTTGTTTCCTGTCAATGCTGTCAGTCTCTTGTTTTGAAAAAGTATCTCTTTCTGTAGAGATCTAGAGACTCATACAGAGCTTACATATGGATAATTCAAGTTCTGTAATGAATCCATTTTCCTTTCTTGTAGTTTCACTTTGATTCTAAATTTATTTATTGTTTTAGTTTGAAATGTTTTGTCAGAATATCAGACATATTTCCCTTCTGAATTGCATTTTATGATTATGTATATTCAAATTTCTTCCATATCACAAGTGGCAAGGTTACTATCCCTCTAGCAAACAGAATACATCAATTTCTCAACTCTATTAAAATCTGAAATGTTTCCATGGCAAAATTTTATTACTGAAAAACTGTTACAAAACAAGAGCTTCAGAGTCATGTTGTGCTCTCCAATAATTGATTTTTGTCTATTGATCTTACTTGTCTTAATATTAAACTTCCTTTCATATTTCTAAACAGTAAGCCTTCAAAGATGTCTTAGAAAATATTCCAAATGCTAGTGGTGCCTTTAATTAAGAAAGTGTGACTTGACATTTTAAAGTAAACTTTGTCAAAATGCTAGGATAAGTAGTTTTCTTATAACTTATATAACAATATACATTGAGTACAATCTATTATCCTACCTATGCATTCAAAATACAGCTGACCTATGTTGAAGAGAGGTGAACGCCTCCCCATCCAGCCCTCGAGTCCAGACTTCTTGTCTAAAATCAGTCTTAAATATCATTCATTTTACCAAAATATTTCTATACTTTTTTCTTCTTTTTTTTTTTCCCCCACTTGTGATATCACCACCTCTCGGGGTTTTTTGGGTTTCTCTCTCCTCACCCGAGATTCAGGTGGTGGTTCGTGGTGGGCTGTTCGAGTGNATTCAAACCCTCTTTCTCGGGTTCCAGACCCCTTTACCGAGGTCTGTGACCATACAAGGCGACCAGAGGAATGCTCTGGACTCCCACAACCACCTTATTAAATTGCTAAACTGCAAACCCATATTTAGTGCTATGTAAAGAAGGAATAATTATTCTTCAGAGAAGGAATATTGTTTGGGAAAATAAGTCCATATAAAGAATACTGTCAAACACTGCCAAAGGCTTGGAAGAAAAATATGCAAAATAAATACTTAATTAATTGACCAGAATACTGTAGGGATTGAAGGGACTGAATTACAAATTGCTTAAAATCCCTTTACTTTTTCATGGCTAGGGATACGTTTTTGAGAAACCTTAGTTTTCATAAAATAGCAAATGTGTTGACAAATATTCTATATCAATCTTGCAGATAGCTTTGGTTTTCCAGAAAGCCTGGAAGGAATTCAGCCCCTTTGAGAGCCAGTGTTTTTAACTCTGCTGGAATCAAGCAAAACTAGACTTTCGTTTACTTAATGGTCTTTTAGCATTCCCAGAAAAATACTGGTGGTTTCTTGATGCAAAGTATGAAGCACAAAATTTTCAGTTTCAGACAGCAAAATCTTGAGTCCTATGAATTTTTCCTAACATTTCTACGTCATGTATTCCAAGTACGTATCTTGTGCTGAGGTGCATATATGTGGGATTTGGTTTGAAACAGGACCTGAAAGTGAATTTACAGTGTTTGACATGTTTCAATGCTAATTCAAATGCATATGTCTTACATGGCTGATCTGCATGTGTGGAAGAAAATCTGGTTTGTTGGATTTACTGCACATATATGAAAGACTCTGCATTGTATGCTATATAAAGTGCCTAGTCCATGAGCCCATTAAGTTTCCAGCATCATCTTGGATATTAAAATCATCTTGTTGTTTTTTTCTCAACCTGTTGTTTTTCAAGGCTGATAAAATAACTGAATAAGCTCAGTTTTCTAAAATTGTCTCTTCTTAAAAGCCCATAGAAAAAAATGCTAGGGATGAACCATTCTGACCTTTTCCAAGACAAAGGTTAATTTAATTTTCATAATTAAATGGACTCTTTGTATCAATATTTTTTTGGAACTAGTTTTCTACCTTTCAATTTTTCTTGTTTTTTAAGACTAAGGCAAGACTGAGGCATGGTGTACCCTTCTATTTCATTTGTTCAAATTTACTCCAAAGTGATCATTGCTTTGTTTCCCACCAGCCATTCTTTGTGGTGTTTTATGCTCCTTTTCCTAGTTGTTTGGTTTTTCCTTTCAAGATCTGCTTGTTCAAGTAGGTTAGATGCTATTGTTTGTGTTCTCTGAGTGAACAAAAAGAAAGTGTATTTCTACCAATATTACTCGCACATGAAAGGAATTTAGTTTCTCTGATAATTTGTGTGTGTAAAACTCAATTGCTATGAACATCTATGGAAAAGAGTCAAAAAGCATGAAGCTAGCCAAGGAAATGCATTTTTAAAAGAGTTGACAAGTATTTTTATTTATTTGACGTTTTTCTGTCATTCTAGCTTTCCAATAATCCAATATCCTACCAGTCCTTCCCCTGATTCCAACTAACATTGTTCAAAGTAATTTCTAATATTGATGTCCAACCCAGTTCAGCCTTTTGAGCCAATAAAAGGAATGCACTAGTATGAATAAGAATTAACCCATTTTCATGTTTAGTGATTGTGACTAAAATAATCAGCATAAAGACACAAAAAGACACAAACTTACCTCTGTTAGCAAATCCTTTGTTACTTATTTTTGGAACCACTATTCTTATGAGTATTTCTTTTGAAAGTGCCAATTTGGAAAGAAGAAGTAGATTCTTTGTCATTTAAATTTAATGGTCTTAATTAAATTTAATTAAATAGAATTTTGTGAATTTGAGATTCTTTTTGCTATTTTTGTTACCTTGTCTTCTGGGTGTGATTAAGCAGGTGGGTGGGGTTGCTTTTTTCTTTGGATTTTTCTAACACATACATCATTCAATTAGGTGTAGCATTGTGATACTAGGTATTAGAATGATCTCTTACTGCATCAGTGTGTAGGAAGAGCTGATGATAACACGTTTTACCATTTGTTACTTTTTGAAATATTTATATGAACAGCAAAATGTAACTTCAATGGAGATTTGCACAATTTAGTCTAGAGATAGATGATTATAACAAAAATATGTTTATTAAAAGATGAATTTATATACTGGGGGGAAAATGCAATAAAAAAAAATACTAATTTTGAGATGAGGGATAACAAGATTTACTACCTGGAGACATTTTTTCCCATCAGTGGGGAAGGGATGAGTTTAGATAATAATTTAATACCAAACTTTTAATATGTCACTTATGCTAAGTATGTCATCCTTTGTTCTGCAGTTTGTTTTCAACTGAATCTGCCATAATGCAGAGTCACTGGGACACAGTAAACTGACCTTAATGGGTAGGCTGAATACCAGCAGCTTTCTAGCAGTGGCTTTTTAGAAAAAACTTCAAAATCAGATGAGGAAACAAATTGCATTTGGCAATGCTAAGTTAAGGGCTATTATTCACTATAGTTACCCAAAAAGCTAGATTAAAGGTAGCCCAGTTTCATCTGTACTCTTGCAAGCACAAGTATTGAACTGTACTTATTACAATATTCTGGAAAAAAAAAGGAAAAAAAAGAACAACAACAACAACAACAACAAAAACCTCAAAGCAAACTACCACAAAAAATATTACAACTTTCTATAGACAGTGAAATTTCCATAATATTTCCCAATTATTATTGTAAGTTCCCAATATCCTTAGATTTTTCAACACATCACTTTTCTCATCTTTATTATTACGCTGGATCAGTGAATTGGGAGAGGACCCTCAATAGCTGGAGAACATTCTTAAAGTTACATTATTTCATAATGACAGATTATTTTGTGTGAAACATGCTGAAACTGCTGTCAAACTGACTTTATCTTTTAGGAAATTAAGCTGCATTATCTCACACAATGCAGACTTCTTATAAAAGCAGCAAGGCGAATCTAGTGGGTAGTTGTCAGGAGATAATCACTCCCCTTGGGAATTATAGATATTCTGCAAAATCTTGTATCTTTTACAGCCTTAGGGATATGATTATATTATGACAAAAATACCTCTGTTGCATTACTTACATTTTTCAGTGAAGGACTACCTGCAATCATCTAGTTGAAATACCTCAAGAGAGCATTTCTCTATGCTATTAAATTTCAAGTCTTAAATAACCACATCAGAGAATATTCCTCATTCAGCTACAGAATTCTAAAACTTTTTAAAACTTTGTTACTGGAAAGTATCAAAGGAAGAGACTTCTGCAATAATATTTATATTAATATTAAAATAAATTGAGATCTATGCATTGATCATATGCAGTACTGATAACAATGATATAATAGGAAAAAATGCAATAGAAATTGCATTAGAATCAGAAAAGGTGTTTTTTTTACTCTGTTTTGAAAGCATCAAATAGATATTAACTGATCCCAAGATCAATTCTAGCCTTGCCTCTGGGCCAGGTAGGACACAATGACTTGAAAACTGACTGGTGGCATTGTGGTATTGTTTTACCCATAACTATGTAAAGAATATCCTTCCTTCTGGAGTGATTTTTAAAAAAAAAATTAACTTGGAAAAAAAAATAATCTATGGATTTTGTTTAACATTTAATTAATGTACTTATGATAATTGTGGGATAATTTAGTGACCCTTCACTAGCAGAAGACATCTTGGAAGAGCGGAGAATGACAGATTTTACTCTTTTTGTGGAAATGAAATGTTGTGGTTTTTTCCATTTTGCTTATTTCAAGAGCATTTTAAAGTTAAAGATATTGTTTCTTTTGGGTATCTGAGAAACAGTACATGTAAGAAAGTCTTCAAAATGAAAGTTACCAGTGGAGGAATATACATCATCTATTTCAGAGTGTATGGGACAGAGCAGCCAATCTCAAGGGCTTGAATCCACTTTGCCTTTTTCCTAGAGTTAGGATTGAGCTCCGAACTACATATAATTGTGGCCTTGTTTCACAGTGTCTATATGTCTAATTGCAATAATTGAGCAGCAGTTAAAACCTTCTAAACTAGCTTTTAACAATTTTTTTTTTAATCAGAGGTACATGGAAGTGTAATTAATTCTACAGCCAAGAAATTTTTCTGCTTATTGAAACCTCTAAGACAAACTAGGAGTACAGACAAATATTAAGTCAAAAAATTTAATCTAAACCTTGCTAGTCAAGGGATAGCCTTGTAGTACTGAATTCTAAACGGTACAGACAAACCTTTAATACCAATGAAGAGTTTACACATATTTTTACATAATGGAGACAGTCCAACTACAAGAAATGTATTTACTCTATAGTTTTGAGATTAGAACAAAAGTTGTTGAAAGTTGAATGTCTAGGTTAAATTTAGGTGATAGTGTGCTAAAAACAATAGACATTAAGAGAAATTTGTCTAAATATAAATTATCATTTTTTAAACTAGATGTCAAGGATCTCACAGATCCCATTACATTTAATAGTGCACCTGAATGCACTACTGGACTTTGATATCTTGGGGCCTCCCCCAGCCTTCCCATGTCTCAGGACACAATTTTAGTGACCAGGGCCATCAGACCATGCCCCAGAGATGCCACAGCAGAGCCATTCTCCAGCTCCCTACATTTATGTTTTTTCCAGTGTACACAAGTTGTGTCATGTCCTGTTAATCATTGCCAGTGAGAAGGGTCTGGCTGGGTCTTTTTCAATCAACAATTTTCAGCACACACTGATAAGATCTCCTGGAGCCTTCTCTTCTTCAGTCTGAATAATCACATTTCTTTCTCCCCCAGTATAGGATGCTTCTGCTATTTAATCATCTTGATGGCACTGAAGTCTGGTCTTAAGGAAAGTGTTTACGAGGTTGTAACTAGTTTCTCAATATACTCTGAAGTTTTGCATCCAAATGCGCCCATGAAAATTACATGGATTACATCAATTTTGATGAGCAAGTTTAGTTCAGTATTAAGATCCAAAACTGGTTAAAAAACAAGGATATCCAAATGGTGGAGCAGCTTTTTCCATAAATTTTTTGTGCAGTATATCAGTGTCTAAACTTCTTGAGGAATCTAGAAAATCAGTTGCCAGTAAGGCAATATATTGATCAACGTCGTATCACCTCGTTTTTTGTGCTTGCTGACCATATATCTGATAAAAAGCTTGAATTTAGGCTAACAGTGTTGCCTGGTGAAAGGTAATCCAGAGTCTTAATATCTGGATATGGGGAGCAGCAAGGTGAAGCAGTATCAGAAGAATCAATGAGACCAAGAGTACAGTAATACAAATCGAACAATAGCATGAAAACCAAACAGTAATTCCAATAATGAACTGAAAACTGTACCAGAGAGGTTTTATAAAGTTAATCTCTTCAGAAGTTTTTTTATGCTAAATTGAAATTTGACAAGAGATGGAATAAATGGTCATGTTGTCAGCACTGAAGATATTTCAGTAATGAGTGAGGAAGTGAATTGAATTCCAAATAGAGACAACTGCTTTTAGTTGTCTGAATGTAGCATCTAAATGAATGTCAGCTGCCTAACAGTCAAAAGATATACACTCAAAACTCTAGAAACATGTACAGCTAAGCAAGTATAGGTATCTGAATTATTATTTCAGCTTCTCTATTTATGCCTTCTGTGGAAATATTGAACATGTAATAACTCTCTTTAAAGACTCCTAAAGCCTAAATGAAGTCAGTGAAAAATCACAGTAACAGTGCTGAAGTGTGTAAATGAGAGTTAATGTAATATAGGCATCATGGCACATATTACCTGAAATATCAAAAAAGAATAATTTGGGTTAGAAATTGCAAAAATTATGCACAAATTGATTGATGGGACTGCAAACTGTTCATGGAAATAAATAAAACTCCCAGTTCTCTTATTTGTTGTACAGGTTATGACAGAGAAAATGTTCTCTTTAGTGCCACATATGGTGCCATTGGTACCATTTATATTTTTGACCAAAACAAAATTGATAAGACAGAAGTGCTCTAGCATTTGCTGAATGATGTCTGCGTGCATCAGGGCCTTCTCTGCTTCTCACTTTATCCATCAGTGAATAAATTGGGGGAGCACAATAATTGGGAGGGGACAAAACCAGACATGACATGAACTAAGCAAAAAATATTCCATGGGCATAATGTCATGTTCAAGAAAACTAGGGAGAAGCAGTTTTAGGAGGATTTGCAAACTTTTGCCCAGGAACTGTCAGAGTATCATTCTGACTGCCTGTTGCCTTTGCATCACTTTGTATATTTTTGTTTTCTTCTAACTTTTTCCACTTATCCTTCACTTAATTAACTTTTTTTTTTTTCTTTAATCTTGACCTGTGATTTTTCTTGCTTCATTATTTCTTTCCTCTTTCCCTGTTCTTCCCAAGGTGATGGGGGGAGCAGAAGGAACAGCTGGGTGGTGCCTACCTGCAAATTGGGGTTACTCCATGACAGCTGTCAACCTCGATGAGATTAATCTCTCTCAGAAAGCCTAAGTAATTACTTCTTTCTTGAAAATTATGAGATTGGCAAGAAATTAAATTTTACAGTTTGCGGTCAGGATACTATCATTCTCATTATCCAGAAGTACCATTCCAGTCAGTGGTTTGACCACTTGTAATAAACATATACAGATTACAAAACTTTAAGGAGGCACTAGCCTGACTTCAGCATAACACAGGCCACAGATTAATTCTTTTAATTACTTGATTCTGGAGTAGATAAACTTCTCCAGTAGAGCATATGTTTTTAGTGATGAATTCTCCACCACAGCTTGCAAGTACAGCATATTATTATCATCACCATTAAAATTAAACTCCGCATTTCTAATGTAAATTAATGTTTTGTCATCATCCAGGCACAAGACATTGTACCCCATTTCAATCTGTTAGTCTGAAACTACAGGATACTTGGGGCAGAATTGTTTGTTCCAGATTAGTATATCTTAAGCAGAGTTTCAGTGACAGTGTGATCAGTTGTCATTGTAACTTCTTTATTTTTATGTGCTATTCACTATTCTGAAATTTTTGAAGTATTTTAGACCAATTGCCCCAATACTCATCAGAATATATTCTCAATATGAAAATATGGCTTCACAGTTGGCCTCAATACTTGGTATTCACTACTGGTTTTACAGTTTGTCACCCCAATATCAGTGAATGGTCTTGTTCCTAATTTGTCCCTCTTTCATTGTTCTTTTCCACTTTGATTATGAAAAAGATTATCCTTTTTTGCATATAACAACAATCAGGACTAGAATAAATCCCTGTTATGCACATGCAGTTATTATCTACATAGAATCCCAAGTTTGAAACCAGTGATAAATCAGTTTTCACTTAATTTAATATTTACACTGATAACATTCTTGTATCTTTATTCCAACATCCTCACCACTATTTATATTAAGTTCTCATAATAGATCATTTTAAAAGATAGTAGATAAGTCTGTTTTCCAGACACCATCTGAGCTGTCATTTTTGAAGTCATCCTGATTTCAGCGATTATATTATTGTTTAAGTCTGCTCTAAAATTTCCCTACAGGAAAGTGATTTTGTTCCGAGAGTGAACAGGGAGGAATCACAGTTGCTTACACAAAATATTAATAGCAAACTGTTGTTAACTTTCTCATAATCAGAATTGTAAGCCTCTAAGCAATTTCAGGATGAAAGGGAAGATACTTTAGCTGTCATTCTTCTATTTAGAGGTATTTCAGTAAGAAAATTTAGGTTTGAAGACTTATTTTTAAAATAGAGTTTACTCATCTGAATCCTTCATAAGAACCTTTGCAACACCAGCTCTTACAGCAGTCACATAAAAAGCACATCACGATATCCACATCTATAGGTTTAATGGGAGGCATGGCTTTAAAAGAGTCATAGTAGGCACAGCACCTTTGAGTTTTATCAGTCTACAGAGATTTGCATGGTACACTTACACTCTCACAGGATGTGGATCACACTGTAATAGGTAGCTTTATTTTCTCCATAGCCACCTTTCAGTCATGTGTACATACAATAAAATTTTCATTGCAGAAGGAACATGACTAAAAACAAGCTCATGCTTTACTATATTTACAAAATTCAGAATGTTATATTTTGAAAGAACAGTACAACCATTTTGCAGAGAATATCAGGACAATGGTAAAAGTGCTTATGTAGCTTTCTCTTCAGTACTAGTTTGAAAAACAAATGTAGTAACTGTTTCATGTGCTTTAAATTTATTCTGTCTCTGTATCTCTACTACTCCTGTTTCAACACTCTCTGGGTATTGAGAAAAGCTGTTCTATCTCCAGACAAACCGATTTTGCAGGATTATTAATTTATAAAAGTCTGTAGATGTTGTAATTTAATTTAGTTGCTATAGAAATCTCTACAGGAACGCAAAAAATAAAAAGAGGCAAAATTAATGTGCCTTATAGTCTAGTTGCCTAGAGTGCACCCCCTATAGGGAAAGCACGATAATTAAGTCTTGTTTACTGTGAGTTCCATTAAACCTTTGTTGTCACTGATTATATCATTGTCTGATTGATTTGTCAGGTGTGAAAAACAACAAAAATTAATTTAATCCTTAATCTGCATGACCAAATAACATGTGCATCATGGGGTGCAACACAGAGTTCTACTTGAATAATTGGGACTTTTCTACTTGCTCTTTATTTAATTTCCCATTGTAACAGTGAATTGCTTTTGAGATAGGGGATATTGCTTCTTCCACAAATTTGGATTTGGATGTGATCAATGTAATAGAGGGAATGAAAGGATTTGTTCTTAAATTAATATAATACTTCCCTGTTATAAAGTAACAGCAGGAAAGAAAATGTTTTTCATCACCAGGAAATGTGTTTAAGGAAACTGGTGGGACAGATTTTACATGGTATTAAATTCCAACTGGTAGTAATAAATTAAACAAGATAACAAATGAATTTCACAATCTAGTTTATTGCTTCATTAAAGGGATTTCACTTACATGTTTCCTGAAAGAAAGGGCATAGATCCTGTACCTCAGATATGTTGGGGGGGTTTAATGCTCTACTGTTATTTGCAATATGAACGTAATTATCATATAAATATTTGATTCAGACACTAGGGGTGAATGTACTGTCAGTTTATTTCAGGACGTGGCATGCTACTTTTAGGAGACTTGGACAAGGTATGAATATTGAAAGTACCTGAAATGCATATTTAACAAAAAGACAATATTATTTTCTGAAATGTAATTATAGTTGGGTTATTAAAAAGTAACATAAGGCAATGCTTTATTTAACCAGGTAAAGTCTGATGTATTGTGCACTATGTATTCTGTAGGTAATGCATTGAGTTTCCTACTCTTCAGCAAACATAACAGTGCCTTTCCACTACATATTAGTCAGGAGAAGCAGTATATGTGTGGCAATGGGAGAATTTTGCTCACCTTGACATGCTTGATCACAAAATTTTGTGTCTTATGTTGTTTGCTGTTGCTGCAGCTGCTCTTTAGGGTCAAGGATATGTTCTGGATTTTCACAGTAAGATCTTAAAAGAGACAAAAAAATCAATTCCAGCAGTTATAAATACAAAATTGCAAGTGGTCAGTCACTCAAATGTGACAATCACTCAGTCACAGCAAACAAATCTACAAGCAGTGGCAGCTTAACATATATGATACATGTGTTAGAATATTTCAAAAGCTAGAATTGTGAATTCAGGCTTGAGTAGAGGTTATATTTTTGTTACACAAAATCTCAATGTGGCAAGACCAGTACGCTACACTACTAATCTTACTAAGAAATTTGGTTTGTAGGGAAGAACAGTTTGTTTTCTCTCAAGAAGATGTTATTTTTCTTTTAAATCTTATAACCTTAATAATTGATTTTCATGAAGAACTCATTTGTGTTGATATTTCTTCAGGATCAATACTAAATTGATCACCTGGTTTTTCAGGGCAAATGTAGTGGTTTACATGCCTTTTATTTTCAGGCTTTTTGGATTAAGGGTTGGCCAAATGCCATGACTAGATGTTGTAGTTTAATCCCAGTAGGCAGTCCAGCACCGTTAAGCTACTTTCCCCCCCGCCCAGATCCAGTGGTATGAGGGGAATAGTCAAAAGGGCAACCATGAGAAACAACTCTTGGGTTGCAATAAAGACAGTGTGGTACATGGAGCAAAAGTGAGAAACAAGGAATTAATTCACTGCTTCTCATTGGCGAGCAGGCATGCATCCATCTCCAGGAGAGCAGAGTCCTGCCACACATAATGGTGATTTGGGAAGACAAATAACATAACTCAGAAGGTCTCCCCTTCCTTCTTCTTTCCTCAGATTTTTATGTTGAGTGTGTCACCATAAGGTATGGGATATCTATTTAGTCAGTTGGGGTCAGCTGTCCCAGCCATGCCCTCTCCCAAGTTCTTGAGCAGCCCCAGCCTCGTCACTGGTGGTGGGGAATGAGAAGAAAAGCAGATCTTGACCCTGTGAAAGCACCTCTCAGCAATAACAAAAAAAATCTTTATGTTATCAAGGATGTTTTCCAGAACAAATTGGAAATAGAACTGCATACATGTGAAGAAAATTAACTCCATCCCAACCAAACCCAGCACACTAAGGGAACAGAAAAGGTTGATTTTAACATATAATTGCAATTTTGTTTATGCTGTTGTATCTCTAAAGAACATCCTCTACCCCTTTAAATAAAATAAAAAGCAAGTGCAAGATACACCCTATTTTATTCTGTATAACAATTAGGCTAAGTAAAATGCATTTGGCAGTGGATATTAGACTTGACTTAAAAGATATAAAAGTGAGATTTCTGACCGGAAGATTCCAAATATTAACTTCACTAATTACTCCAAGGTCTCTTACATTGGCGATTTGTGTGTGTAGTTTACTATAAAACTAAAACACAGACCTAATTTCATCAGTATTAGTAATAGAGATTATAGTGAAATCAGACTGAAAGAGTATATGAAACAAGAGGCAGGAGATGTTAGAGTCCAGAAGACTGGAAGAAGTTTATAATGTTAAAACGTGTTTTACATAAACAGTGATAATCTGAGCACAGCTGTATTGAATGATAATAATGATAATAATAATAACATTGTCCAAAAGCAAAATGAACCAGATACAACTCAGCATAATTTAATTCTTAACTGTAACTTATTATATAAAACAATGCAAATTTTTCCTTAGCAAAAATATATGAAGATTCTTTTACTTAAAAGTTGACTTCTTTTGAATTATTTCCTGCTCTGCAAATAGTAATGGGTTTTAGGTTGGGATTTTTTGCATAATGTAAGATCTATCCTTGAAACTTCTATTCCTTCAAAGAGAACTTTAGCTGTGTGATGAACAATCAGCATGCCTCCACTATTCTTATCAAGCATTTTGATATACTGCCACTGTTCTGATTTTTCAGTGTCCTTCAATTTTTGTGCTAACTTCACCAAAATGCATTTTGTAGAAAACTAAAATTTCAAGTAGGCATCCCACAACATAGCTAAAACATTAACATTAGACTTTTGTTGTACTTTTCATGTGAGTCAACTTATAGCTCAACAGACTAGAGTATTAATCCTGCTTTTTTTCCTTCCTAAAAATACATCCTACAAAATGCACAAGGGTAAATTACACATTATGTTTATACTGTTTGCTCAGACTGATTTTAAAAACATAAGAAAATGTGAAAATGCTAATGAAATAAGCTGTTGGACACTGATAAGTGAGTCAGAGCAACTTCAAATGTTTCTATTAAAGTAAATCACTGTACTTCTCACAGCTGACGTGTTATCTATTCAGCCACTGCAACATGGTGTCCTTTTTGTTCTGTGACATGTGGCACCAGCCAGTAGATTTTTTTTTTTTTGTAGTGACTATAGAAATCAGCAACTAAAAGTTGCCCTAGCAAACAACCATGTTATCTTCTGGTAATGCAGAAGTGGTATACATCCTCATTGTGGCAATGAGTATTTGGTGTTTTAAAGCAATTCAAATTGCTATTTGCATTATGTTATTTTATAATTACTTATTAGAGATTAGTGTCTAAAAATGACCAACACAAACCTCAAGGGACAAGAACAACAGGAAAAAATGGTAAATTAATGGTGTAAACTGAAACAGACAACAAATTATGAAAATTTTAACACTTTTCAGTGTATTCAAATAAAATAAAACAAATAAACAAAAATTGCCCTACATTTATTTTAAAAAAATCATTTTATTATGCTGAATGTTGGATAACAGCTCTTCTGATGTATAATCCAATCCACTGACAAATAAGAGGAACAAGCATTGCAAATACAGAAGTCTTAGTATTACTCAAAAGCCAGCTTATTAAAAGTGTCTTTCAGAATAACACAACTCTTAAATTCACAGGGCTTCCTACATTTGATTTCCTGCATGTTTGCTGTCATTTTCCCAATAGTTAGAGTGTCCACCACATGATTTTTGGGATGTTGGGTTTGGGGGTTATAGAATAAAAGTAATACATAAACTGTAAATGAGGCACTGGTTCCATGCTTTATGAGTCTTGTGATTACAGAAATGTAAATTTAATACCAACTTATTTGAAAGGTTTCCTGATTTATATGGAAATGCATTAATCAGCTTCCAAGCTCAACTACTTACATTATACACTGAAGATTAGAATGATAATTTGACTATTTAAAGACAGCAAAATCATTACAGGAAATGAATTTTTTAGGTAGAATAGGCAGAAAAATATAAATACAGAAATCAAAACCAATAAAGTCTGAACATGAATACCAAACTGGATGGATCTGTTTGAACATTGGCTAGTGGTGTCTATTCTCTCCCTTGCATAGCCGTAGTGCACCCCAAAATCTTCAAATGAATAATCAGAATCAAACCCATTTTTCCAAAGAAAAAGTGACTCCTATGTGTAAATACATTTTTTATTGCAACTACTGTAGCTACAATTACATTTAGTCTGAGTTACTTTTGCTTGGAGTTTTCATAGGTAAAAAGAAAACAATCTAGATATTAGGATATAGGCTTGATTACTTTAGCAGCAAACTGACTTTGTGTGGTATTTGTCACACTTTTTTACATTTTTATGACATATAACTAGCTGTCCCTCCCCCATACTATAATTTTATAGTTAATTCTAGATTTTATCTCAAATGGTACACCTTCATTTCCAGAAGATTAGTACATATAATAGTTAATTGGACTTAAACAGTATTGCATCTGGGCTTGGCTTTATGTTTAAACTCCTCTTTCTCAACTCTTTTGTATCAGTAGCACTAACAAGAACATATTATAACCCCAATAACCTGCATCTCTTTTTTTTATTTTCTTTTGAGATACAATTTTTTTTTGACATTTGTTCAAGAGTGGACTCAATGTTCTTGTCGTCATAATCCTCATTAAATAAATCCATCATTTTTAAAAATTATGTCAGCGAGGTGAAGTCCCCAGCAACTGGAAAAAGGAAAACCTCAAAATAATTTTTAAAAAGAGCAAAAAGGAGTACCTTTGGAACTACTAAAATTCAGCTTCACATTGCGACTAGAAAGATCATAGAACAGATTGTTGAGTAATGTATATTGAGACATATGGAAGACAGGGCAGTGATTACAGACGGCAAACATGGGCTGTGTCTGAAAAGTTACAGTCCTTTTACCTCCCTCAGTGTCCAAGGGGAAACTAGTAACAGGTGATGTCCTTCAGGGGTCTGAACTAGGACAGATACTGTTTAACCTTTTAGAATCTCAGAAGCAAGGAATGGTTTGGGTTGGAGGGAAGCTTTAAAGGTCAGACACCAGACCATTCTCCCTGCCATGAGCGCAGACGTCTTTGACTAGATCAGACTGCTTAAAGCCCCTTCCAACCTGACCTTGAATCCTTCCTCTGACAGGGAATTCTACATTTCTATGACTAATTAAACACAAGTTTCTATTCAATATTATGCAGCTTATTCAGTCAGTGTAAAAAGTGAACAGCAGAAGTGAACATTAAATCATTCCCAACAATATTTGCAGTCTTTCCAATTTTAAGTATTGTACATATACTGATGCAATAAATGCAGGCATTTAAAACAATTTCTGAACTTATTTTTGTCTTGACATATACTTTACTTTCTTATCATATTGCTTCAATTCCATTGACTGTCATTAATTTATTCTGCTCTGAGGAAATCTTTTGGGTCACACTCAGTTAAGTAATACAGGAAAAAAAAAAACGAGAGGCAGGAGCAGATGTGAAATTGTTGAAGAAATCAAGATCATATTCAGATTTAGAACCATATCTTAATCTTTGAAAAATCAAAATAACTGTTAAACTGACAATGGCACCCATGAGTTTGAAAAGTTTTTGAAAGTTGGACTACATTAGAAACCCAAAGGGGAAGAAAAAAAGATGAGAATACACCCTTGAGAAAGCATAATCAGTCACAATAGCAGGAGAGACAGGAGAGAAAAGATCTGAAATTGTAAGGAAAGGGTATGAAGGAATATTAACTATCTAAATAATACATGAGTTTAAGGAAGAGTTAGATTAGTGAAGTAAAGATTGTTAGAAATTCCTATTAGCCATGATCAATCAAGAGAGGAGAAAACAAAAAATGTATTAAGATGGTGTTGCAGGACAGGAAGTAATTTCAGGTAATAAATGGAAGGCACATATAAGTGGACAAAATTACAAGGTATTTTGTAATGAGTGATAAGATTTATCTGTAAAACACATCTACATCTTACTGTTGGCTACTTTGCTTCTTAACGGGTTTAGAATGACAAATCTAAGGGAAATGACAGAAATGTTTGTACTACAAATGATTGTGGAATAAGCTTATATCTCAATAAAGAACACTATGGGATGCTGTTAAAATTCTATAGTTAATGTATTGATTTTAAAACAATTGAATTTTAAACAATAAACAGAAAACATTAATATTCATACTAAATCACATATTTTTATGTAATATAAGTAATGATACTTAAAAAAAAAAGATTAGATAAAATAGAAGAGGTAGATTTTAAACAAAAGCTCCTCTGAAGACAACATGATGTTCTTCTAGGCACAGTTACCCTTTTTCACAATAAAAATACTGCTGTTAGAATTTACATTCAATATAGATTGTTAAATACATGCATTTGGATATTAGTATTGCTATTATTAAAAGGAAATCAATATCAGCATGCTCATCAGATAACATTTTTCTCATTAAGTGGTCACTCCAAGCTTGAAACGACTTTTTGTCAGACTTGATGCTACTAGGCTTATAACTTACCAACATTTTGTGCCATGGTCGCGGTGTTTCGGGAGTCCTGTCCCGCCTTGCCTGGCTAGCCCTGACATCAGCCACAGTGCAAGGTACAGTCCAGTATCCGGGGATACCTTCCCGATCCTGTGGGCCCTTGTTGCAGCGGCAGTGTGAGCAATGACAAGGAATGAAGGAAGGACTCTGGGGGGTGAACAGCAACTGGGGTTTATTGAGGTCCATGCGGGACCACCTCACCACCAGAGAGTCTGCCAACAGAGCACAGATCATCTCTGTGCAGCACCTTAAATGCAGAGGTGGAGCAAGGGGAAGGGTATAGTGTGGGACCAATAGGGATAAATCTAGGAGTTGCTCTGTACATAAAGGAGAGACAGTAGAACAAATCAAGGAGGCAAGGGAGGGAACCACAGGGATCCTGCCCAATCACTTGATGCCCTCACTGGAACTTTCCAGACACAGGGAGAGGCCCTGAAGTGACTGACAGGACCCGGAGGTTCCATAATATAATGATTGACAAATAACAGTAACCGGGGTAAACCATGAAAGGGTTAAACATGGGGGTACCAGGAACAAACCATTATGACTTATACTAACAGCATGAAAGCATGGAACAAATACATACATGAAACTGATAAAACTAAAAACACACCACTACAATTTTGGAGATTAGAAACATTCTTTTAATTTCTAATTTAATATTACGGATGAAAAAACTTATAAACCAAACAGTCAATTTAAATGTCTGTGTTCCTGTCCACTTTGGCTGTTCTTCCCTCCACATACTCTACATATTTCCTGCTGTGAATGCACAAAAATTTACATGAAATCTCATCTTTCCTGATATATTGGCATAATATTTCTCTAGACGTACCAAAATAGAATATTTGATGTAATCTTAAAGTTGTGTTTCCCTCTAGTGGTTTCCTTTGTTTTTTGGTGATTTATTATAGTCTGTGATTGCAAGATACACCCAGAAGATAAATCATGACTTTAGCAATACTGTATGATTCAACTAACATCAGCTGTTCATATTTGGGAGAATAAATAATTCAAGGTTTAAACTAAGATCTAGTTAATATCGACAGTTGGGTCCAAAGCATGATCCATCTCATTCTGATCATGGACATGACTTTGAACCTGAAATGTCTCTTTTCTGAGTACAGAGTCCAAAGTATAAACTCCTGCAACTGTCTAAATCGCAGACATCGCAGAAATAAAATCAGGTGAATCTCACCTTTTGATGCAGTATTTGTTGCTTAATTAGGTAACTTGGTACTTCTAGATAGTATACGTTCTATTTGGTGGAATCTTGTCTTACAGTTAGATGGAAAAAGGGAGAGAAATGTAAGTTTGTAATATTTTTATTGTGTTATTTTTGCACAACATCACACTTAGAACTAGGCGAATTATTTCATCTTTGTTTCCAAAATCATGTGAACAGATCTAAAATTAATTAAAACAAATCAAACAAATATGAATTCTTCTGTATTATTTTGATTTCATCCATTTAAGATCCAGGAAGTGTCAAAGCCAAACTTTTCTGATGGTTCTTCAATGACTTTTACAAATTAGCAGTGCATATTCTGTAGGTAAATTCTTAGCCAAGGTCAAATGTCAGTTCCATCCAAACAGATAACAAAATGTGCAAGACAGGTGGTTTTGAGCGAGACCTTGAATGCCAACAGTGTCTGTTCTGACTAAGCATTTTTAATTCACCTAGAAAAGAAAAGAAACATATGACTTAGAGCTCAAGAAAATATTGACAGTGTTGGTCCTGCTTTCATTTTATAGAAAAATTAATTGTATTTTCCACCATAAAGAGTGATACACAGATTTCTGCATAAAGGAAGTTTAAGAATGAGGAATTCTTAAATTACTTTGGGGTACTGTAATCTTATTACTATATGTATCTTTATATTAAGCAGATATGATATGCCTTTGGGTGTAATGCGATGAATATATTTTATACCCTTGGTATAAATACAGTGCAGCAGATTTATGGAATAAGATGATTTGTTTAAGAGATTGAATAATAATTCTGAATATTTTTTTAGTGTACATGGGTTTATTACAGTGAATATGATTTTACTTTTTCCATAAAGAAAGTAACAGTGGTCATAGAGAATAAGATCTTATCAGCAGATATGTTCTCCCATATGACTTGTAATCTCTATTCTATCCATACTTACAAATCATATTCTGAGAACAGGAGAAAGCTGGTTTGACTTAGATATTTTCTGTATATTTTGCATATTTCTGCTATTCCCACCTTCTTTTTGGGAAAGAGTCTAAAAATCTTCCATGGTGTTTTCTGCAATGGTGTCCTAGTCTTAGGATATCAGTCATGTCTATTGAGAAATATGTCCCATTATGTATAATTTCAAAGTACATCTCTATTTATAATGCATGATATGGTTAATCAGGAAAACACTGGCTACCTACAGTGAAATCACTGCATTATGGCCATGTATCACTGATGGTGTTAAGTCATTTAAGCAGCTGAGAGTGGCAAAGTGAATCAGGTGAATCAGACTGATAAAATACTCAAATACATATAAAAATACCATTTCTTTTTAAAAAACCAGCCAATTTACTGCATTAAATTCAATGTTCAGTTTTTTCACTGAAACAAGTTTTTTAGATGCTCACAACACTAACAGCAGGGTTTGAGCCTCTGGAAAAGCATAGGAAACAGAAACCCATGATTTAGATCCTGACATTATAGTACTGGGACCTCAAAAGTAATTGGCACTTCATCACAAGTGCCTTCCTGCTGTGACATGCTTGTACAATCCTTTCCAGTTTTTTTTTCCACCCTGGTTATAGGTGATTTTTCTTTTTTTTTTTTTTTTTTCTTTCCTTTGAAACCTTTAAAACAGTTTCAAAGAGGAGTTCAGACAACTGTTGCTAGCTGTCCATGTTTGTGACAAACATTAAAAGCTTACTCCCTAGACAATTTGACATTCAATTGTGAAATTTATCTCTAGACAGACATCTAAAAAGTAGTTTGTGTGTCCTCAACAGAAATATCTGTATCTGCTTTGGATTTATTCTTTAGGTTTTTATTTGACTTCCACCAAAATCAAGCAGAAGTTCAAGGTCAGATGGCTTAGTCCTTAAACTCTTCCTCACACTCTTTCACTGTCTAAATTGAGCTGAATTCTGGCAGATAAATCATTTTCACAGCTATGTGGNTTATTAAAACCTTCCTTCTCCTCCCTCATGTGCTTCCAGTGTAAAATCAATACTAAGGAAAGAGTAACTATCTGGGGTGTTCAGCAAGCAATTTTGACCTCAAAAAAAAAAAAAAAAAAAAAAGTTTATTATTATATTCCCAAATGAGATTTGCTTATTTTGCAGCCGTGTCACAGTTTTGGCACTTATTTTGTGCATGATACATGGTTACTACAGGAACTTCCCCCTGCTATACTGATGCCTACCCAGATATTACCCATTGGTATTTGTCTCCTTTGAGAAATAAAGCATTTCAATTTTGTACTAGTTGAATTTCATCTTCCTGGCTACAGATCTTGCACAAATTTGTCAGGATCATTTTAAAGTCTGAGCCTCTTTATCAAATTGATCCTTCTTTTGGCTGGATTTCATCAGCATATCTTAGAAGTTGCACTCTATTTTCTATCATTCCATTAATGAAAAACTGACTTTAAGACACACCCTTTTTTCAGTTTAAAATGCTTCATAATTGTATTCCAAACCATTGATAACTTTTACTTGAAGAATCATTTTACAGCCACCTTGAATGACTCTAAATGAGAGCTGAGTTTATTTTTGAGGCGTTTTGTGGGACAGAGTCAATCATTCTGTGATTTTGTGATGTCACATCTACTCTTACAGTCCATGAGAAAAAGAATAAATCCCCATCCCCTGCAAAACATCATTGACAAATATATTCAATTTCTTAGTCCTCTGTGACCCCCATCTATTCTCTCGAGTTCTTTGAGATACTGGAGTGATTCTAAGTGACTTTCCCTAAGTCCTTTGGCATGCTCTGGTGAATTATTCCATTGGGCCCTGAGCAACAGAACACAGATGCCATACCAAGTCATCCTTTAATGTGATTTTTATATGTGCATTTTCTTTCTTTCACTTCCCATGAACTCCTGCTTGAATCCCTATCTCCTTGTGAAGCTTAACTGTGTTATACATCTCATCATAGATTACCTTTTCATACTCACCTAATCTACGAATGCAATGCAACACCCTCATACCTTTTCCAATTTCAAGTAGGTCTGTTTCTTTCTGTATTACGCACTTATACACTCTTTTCTTGCAGCTCTTTCTACCTCTTGCTATTTAAAACTGGGTTTTATTTCTCCTGCTTTTTTCCCTGTTTCCATTATTGGTAGGAAGCTAGGGGAAAATAAAAGTAAATAAAAAAATATGTCTTCAACTTAATCTTGCTTTGTGGCCTGAGGTAGAAAGTAAAACAAATTTGTTGCTATGTCATTAAGGATATGTCCCTTGAGGTAAAAAGTTAGGTTTGTTTGCTAAGAAGCAGTACATCAGAGTATAAAGTAAATGATGGAAGAAATTTTATGCTTCTCTAAGCTTAAAGAAACCAAAAGAGTTTTGAGTGATTTTCCAAAATCAGTTTAATTTTCCTTAATTTTTAGCTAATCAATTTTTGCTAGTTAATTAAAAACTACAATATTTTCAAATATTAATACATATGTCACAGCTCAAGTAATCATTTGGTTGATTTCAATTTTTTTCTTGTCCTTTATTCTGTTAAATACACACAAAAGCCACTCTCACTGAATGTTTCTCTGTATCTTTTTAAAGCCAGATAATTAACTGGAACACTGGAACACGACAAATACTAATTTTTAGACTTGGTTAAACTAATGATGTCTGCTGAGTTTGAAATTAATTTTTTATATAAAATAAATCTCTGTTCTACATTATAAGAAACAAGGGTGTTGTAGATTTTAGTTGGAATGTTGCAATGTTTTTTGGATATTTTGGGGGTTCTTTTTGTGGTAATTTGATGCCTGATTTGAATATTCAGAACAAAATTTCCTTAGGGCATTCTCTGAGTTTTAGTAGAGCAATTTAAAGAGGGTCTTCTGAAGCTCAAAGACAAACAAGATTTTCACAACATGAGAGATGAAGTTTCCCTCTGAAGCACTTAGAATATGGATGTGGTTAATTCGCAGTAACAATGTGCAATGCTTAATAAGGATGGCATGTCAGTAAGTATTTCTTACTTAGAGATTCTCAACTGAGATTGACTGAGTGAATCTGAGTGTGTAATTAAGTTTATTCAGGCAAAGAAACAAAGAATTTCTACATCCATGTACAGTGGTTGAAAGTCAACAGGAATGCACAGTTGGTTGAGGTCGTTCTTTAGTGCACAAAACTGCTAACAATTCCAGTTCTAAAAACCAAGTTCTCTTTACATTTCCGCATGTCCTCTTCAGTGTCTTCTTGAACCCATACAGAAAAGATGACTGCACCACATCCCTGGGCAGCCTGTTAAAATGCCTAACAACCCTTTCAGTGAAGAAATTCTTTAAGATGTACAGCCGGAACAGCCCCTAGTGCAGCTTGAAGTAATTTCCTCTTGTCCTGTAACTTAAGTGGCAGAAGAGGCCAACTCCCAAAAGGGCTGCTGCAACATCCTTCCAAGGAGTTATAGAGTGATATATTCTCCCCTGAGGGCCCCAGAATCAAATATAGGATTTGAGGTGCTGAGTACAGAGAAAAAACACCACTCTGGCCCTGCTGGCCACACCATTGCTGATACAGGCCAAGATGCCATTGGCCTTCTTGGCCACCTGGGCACATGCTGGATCATGTTCAGCCAGTTGCCTGCCCAGTTTTCCAGATCTTTAACAATAATGTTACCTGTTGCCCTGGTTTCCTGCCTGAGATGTTTTGGTTTTCTGAAATTCTTTTCCCAGGGAATTCTCTGTAAACAAGAGACATGTTTTTGTTAACTATACCTATGTTTTCATTCCTTTTCCTAGGAGGGAGTTCTTCTTGATGTCCCTCTGTTTTGACAAATGTGAGTGGTTTGTCCTTTTGTCATCAATCAAATTGGTCTGTGTAAAATAGTACATAAGGGAGACACATCCCAAAAATAAAGGAGTCATTTTCAGCCTTCTAAAGTTTGGAGTCTGTGTTGTTGTGGTGTAGAACAGCATCAGTTACGCAAGACTGGAGTCAATATTGACCACTTGGGTTCACTCCTAGTCCCTGGCCTGCAACTAGACTTGGTTCCAGTGATTGCCACTCTCTCAACCCAGACTTTCAGACTGTTTTTATACCTTGTCTATCTTCCCATCAAGACAACTTCAGCATCTGTTCCTTTTCTTTCTATTCATGTTCCATTTCAAATTCCTAAAACTTTCTTTTAGGAGGACCTGTTGATTAGTCAAGAACCCAATGATAAATCTGCCTTCTACATTTGCAAAGTATAAGTGCGGTACAATTTTAGGATTGCAGCTCGTGCCCTGTGTCTATGAACTTTGAATTTCCCCACCATGGTTTCTAAACTGTTCTGTGACTTTATATGCCTAGATTTTCCTATTCATAAAAGTATATAAGAGAACAGTCCCTGTAAAACAGCTTCAGCTTTTGTAGACTCTCAGAAACAAAGTTTTTGGTGTTGTAAAATCTAAACATACTCCTTTCTTACAATAAATAAGCTATAGTATTGCTCCTAAAGATTTCGGGGAATATTTTATGTATTTTCTTTGGTGTGGTTTGGTTGGGTAGCTTGTTTTTTCCAAAATGCAAAATGTATATACACATCAAAGAAACTTCCCAAATATATACTTTGTTGGAAGGACATTCACAAAGTGTAAAACTACTTGAGCAGTGCTTGAGTGTAACAAAAAAGATCAAAACCAGTAATCTACAAGTTGCAGTTGGAATACTAGTATTGAAGAACAAATTTTCAGAAAAATGGAAATTAAATTGAAAAGTGTAGATCTGCATGCACATGGATGGATGAAACATAAACAAGGAGTGAAAATAGACATTGTAAAAAGATTTTTAAATTTAGGAGAAGATTTATGAAGTTAGTTTTAGAATGACAATTTTGGACAAAGAACCAGGACAAAAAAGATAGACATTGATAGATATTGACATATGTATTTTTTAAATACTGGAAGCAGACATGGTACTAAGCCCATAATTTTAAAAATACAGATTAAGAAATAATATTAGTAATTTTGTTAATCTGTTTATCCTAGCATTAAGGGAATATTACAAATAAAGTATTCACTTGTTTTTAGTAAACAAAGAAGATCTTGCAAAATTGTTCATAGAAAACAAAATGTTCCAGAGATCTGTGACTTGATTCATGTGAATGGACAGCCATAGCAAATGTAGGGGTGCAGCTGCAGTTTTTCAAAAAGGCAAGTCTTAATAAATTAGATATTTTAGAAAACAGCATTTGCATAGTAAGGACTGACCTTCATCTGCATAGTAAAGACTTAATTTTAGGGGTTTGTAAGGATTTTTTGGTGGGGAGGGGGCTTGTTTTTTTCCCCCTGGCTGAATAAAATTCGGTGGATTTATTCTATTTAAATTTAAGCATAAGATATATGTCTGCCCTACAAATTATATACAATAAGAAACTAATGATTAGAAGAGCAGTGATAAATTTTACTGTAAGATAAAAGAATACAGGGATAAAGAAATACTAACAGTGAAATTCATCAAGGAGAGGTTTCAAATAAGTGTTATTATTTCTGTTAATTAACCTGGAAAAAGAAAGCAGGGATACATTAACAAATCTTTTTGATGACACAAGATTAAAGCAATTTAAAATACAAAAGAGAATATGTGTATTATGGAGAAATAATTGCTTGACTTTGTAGCAACTTCCATTATAGAAATGGGAGCTAGGAAAGATCTAAACCAATCAAGATCATTTGGTAATGGATTAATCAAGACCTTATTTCTGTTTATTAAGAAGAACAAGGAGATATTTGAAAGACAAGATTATGGATTATCATGTTTGTTTGAATGTGAGCATGAGGAAATTTTACATGCACCTCAGTCACATCCAAGTAGAGACTCTAATAATTCCTAATAGGAGCCACTTGTAATCAGCAGTGTTTTCTCACTTGTTGCAGGGTCGCCCCGTGTCTCACGGCTGCGGGCAGCCCTGGGCACCACNAAGCATTAAACAGAGAAAACCAAAAATCCACACTACAACACTCACTCAGCCCAGAACACAGCATAGAGTAATGTGTTTCCCCTCACAGGAAGGATTATTAGCTCAGGAAGTATACAGAAATGTGGGGGGTTTTGTTATTGCTTAGAGCTAGCTTGGATTTAGTAGGGTATAATAACACACAGTAGGGTTTTTTACACCTAGTTTCAAAAGATTGTGGGGTTTTCTTGTCTTTTATGGAATAGCTACAAATCATCAATATAATTTGGTCTTAGAAAGATATAAATAGTTCATGTGTATCAGTCTACATTTTCAATAGAAATGAGACAATGTCTCATTACAGAAGGCATTAAAATATTTCATATAATTTTCATCAACCACATAAAAGAAACAGAAATCCAAACTGGAGCAAGGCTTAGATAATTCTTAGAAACAGAGAATCTGTACTGAAGCTGATCAGCAGATTTTAGGACTTCTCACTTCTCCTTATAGTTTATATAAGGACTCCATAGGACTCCAAAGCCATATAAGCCATAGGACTCCAAGATTTCAGATACTATTGCAACTTCAGGTAATATTGATTTTGTACTTCTTCTTTAGGACTGGTCCTCATTAGAAGATGCAAAGACTTTTCATATAAAAAATGCTCAATATTCATATATTTTTAACATGGTGGCTTTTTAGAGGCCGAGTAAGCATATTCAAATGAATAAAAAAGGATGTTAAAAATGGTGGTCATTTTCCATGGGGAGATTTCAAAGACTGTCATAAAGAAATGAAATTAAAAAAAAAAAAAAAAAAAAAAAAAAAAAAGAAAAAGAGAGAGAGATGTTTTCCATTTGCAGTTAACATGTTTTTCTTTTGTTACAGAACTTTCATCAAATAAAACTTTTGAGCTTTGAAACGAATAGCAATTTCTCCACCATAAGTATCTAAAATTCAACCTTTCCCTTTTAAGACCAAGAAAATCAGGAAACTGGCTTTTCAATGGAAGATAAAGCAGAACATCAATTGATTCAAAAAGCAGAAAATTCAGCATCTCTTTTGAGGCAAAGAGGTGCAGTAGCAAATGATTCTAAGCTTGGTGTTTGTGCCTGCCTGTAGATACAGACAGCAGGAGTGTTCTCTCTGCTGAAGTAATGAATAATTAAAACATGCTTAGAACCCAGCACATAGAGTGGCAGGATGCTATCAGACTAGCTGTAGGTGGTGACAAAAACGGCACCCTGTTGGCTGTTAATGTGGATGTATGAGTAATCTTGGCTCTTAGTAAAAAAGAGCTGAGAGCACCTAAGTTGAGGACTTTATTTTCTGATGACTGTTATAGCAGGCAAAGCTATGCAGTAGAGTGATATTATAGGGCTTAGCAAGTTGTTTTCTTATGATCTTCACAGAGATTCAGAATAAATAATGCTAGCTTGAAACAGAAATATAAAATATGATAAATTGCTGGGGGTTTTTTTTCAGCCTTGTTTTTATTTGAATCATTTGAGATTTTTCCCAGAGAGAATTAAAAGCTAAGATGATAGCAGATCATTTTTTCTACCTGTATATTCATACCAATGCACGAGGTACATGAAATCTTGGATAAACATATTTATATCTTTTTCACTTGGTACACAGGGACTTGTAGCTATTAACACAATCAGTGGGCAAACATCAACTAAGAGCAGCTGGTTGCCTTGCTCCTCTGATGAACCAGCAACTTAATGTTCTTTTGAGCTCTGGAATATATAACTTATTTCTAGTTAACAATACATGAAATACATATAAGGGAAACATTAAACTATCATTAAACTTTGTCAGCTAATGAACTAGAGAAATATAAAACTTTATTAAACAGAATATTGGATCAGAAGAGGACGTGTAAGTAGTTTCAGGAACCTTTAAAACTGAATGTGGTTTGTATAGATACTTTGGAGAACTCCTGTTTTTTCAGTTCTCTGGCACTAAAACTGAGGAGATTTAACAATCATGACGTATGTACTCATTCCATTGTTCTTGTAATGCTGGAAGAATGGTAGTTCCCTGGACTTCATACAACTTTCAAGCATTTTCACAACACAGAGGTGGGATTTTTACACCATTTAAAAATAGGTAAATATATTTTTAAAACTAGAAATAACAACTTCCAGGTAGAAGCATAAATCTACACCTTTTATGAATAAGAAGCCAAAAAGTGCCTTAGCAGCACAAAAAATAATACCAATGAAGAAATGTGAATTTCAGAAACTGTTTAGAGAATTCAGTTGGCTCCAAATCATTGAAACTGGTTCATTGACATCCCTCTGGTATTATGCTTTATTTTTAATTCTCTTCTAATATAAAATAAGAGGATATTTTGCTTTTTTAATACAATTGAAAATGATGGTTCTAAGTCTTGCCAGAGAAAATTGTAACAAATGCAAGTATTTCCACAGTGCAGAATGTGGGGTGTTATTTCAGTCCTTGCTTCAGCCATCAAAATTTTATAATTTCTGTTTTATTTTGATTTTGTTGTTTCTTATTAAAGAGTGTTTGAAACACACAAAGGAAGAGTGGAATTTATGTCACTTAACTTTTATAATCTAAGCTTCTTAACTACAGTTGTATACACACAGACACCACATGTCACTGAGGTGCCTTGAAGAATCTCACTCCTTCCCCATCTGTCAATCCAGAAGTACCTGTGTTCTGTGTTGTAACTCATAATCCTTTGAAGATAACACAGGTAAGCCAAATTTTTGTTCCCCTAGGTCTCCATTTATTCAGCCCGTACTTCCTCAGCTTCCATATGGAACTGATACAGGAAAAAGCCTTCTTGAAGTCAAGATGGGCCACTTCTCCTGGTACCCCATCATTTAGCAGCAGAAGGTACTCCATTTGGTGGAGAAAATTTGGCTTTGTAAACTATATTATCTTCCTGCCCATCATGCATTTGTGAACAGAGTCTGAGCAACATGCTTCTTGATCTCACTAAGGACTGAAGTGAAATTAATTGGCTTTTAAGTTCTTGAGTTATCCTTCAAAATAGATATAGCATGCTTTTCTGAGTTGTTGGTGAAAACTCCTGAGTAGTATTATTTTCCATAAAAGAATGACAGCAGTAGTCCAATTCCATTAGTCAGTCCTTTTAACACCCTCAGCTCAATTAAACGGTTAAACACTCAAAAAAAAAAAAAAAATGCTTAGAATGATTTACAGACCTTTTACCATCTCTGTTGTCTGTTCATTTCCTGTAAGCTTCCTTTTTACATTTTAGTTCATGAAAACAAGTTTCTTGCTTAGTAAAATAAGCTATCTTCCAAAATTACCAAACTTCTTGAGCCCATCCTCTTTGCCACATGAACAAAACTAGATTTCTGACCACAGAATCTTCTGATTTTCATCTAGAGATATAAAAAATATGTCTCCGGCTTCATGTTGGAGCCCAATGCAGGCAAGGAGCTGTGTTACACTTGTGTGACACTTTCTCCTCTAACTTTATTCTTCTTTGACAGTCTACACTCATTCCTGTATAGCACTCATTGTGCTATTGTGCCAATTTTCTGTGATTCCCATCATTGCATAAACTTGTCTCACTACAAAAATTTCTACTTCTTCCTCTTTATTTTGTTAAGTACTTTGTGGCACTTATTCTATGAAAACCGCCTCTTATATAATGCTGGATCTTTGTGCCTATCATCCAGTCAACTCATGTTAAATCTTTTCTTACTAGGTAAATAAGTTTGGGTTATATTATTGCATATGAATGTTCCTACCATAGTCTTTCCCTTGAATAGAGAAGAAGGAATTATTGTGGGGGAAAAAAGAAACAACCAAACAAATTAAAATAAACCATAAAGCAAAAAAAAAGGAACAAACCCAAACCAAACTGTTCAGTCATGCAGAATTGAGTGCTCCTCCTTCTCAGTTTCAAGAATCACTAATGTTTTCTCATCAGTTATAAGTGAAGAACAGAAAATTCTCTTGCTCTCAAAAGCCCTCTTGAGAGCTTTTCTTATCTTCTTGCTTCTGTCTTATCTTAAACTTCCTTCCTACCCACTGTTATTGAACTCAGGCTGTGGCCTCCTACAACATTTTCAGGAGATGTTGTTTATCTTCTGTGTTCATCCTGGATGTAACAAAGAACGTTTGCATTTTCTTGCATCCCTTCTACTTAGCACCACAGCACCAGTATCAGAGCACACATTCCAGATGGGACACCCCCAGTGCCGTTCCTGGCCCTACCCCAGGGAGGAACAGCAGGCACATTCTGTAGCTGAAGATATGGTATAAGACACTCAGGATTTTATCTTGCTTTTTTTCTACTCTATTTCTCAGGTATTAAAATGATGTCCCTTGAGACAAGAAAAAAATAAAAACTCTGTTTTGACCTGACAACATCTTGCAAGTTATATAAAAATGACATTAAATTATATTGAAAACTCATACCGGCCACCTTAAAATCTCTCTTCTACACAAAAGGGAAATGAGCTTATTTTATTTGGTTCTTTAAATAATAAAAAAGGTATTTCTGTTGTATACATGATATTTTATTTTTATTTCCTATAGTGGAAATTTCTATTATTGCACTGCCTGCAAAAAAAGTGAATTAAAAATATGCAGAAATCAGAGCAGAAACTATAGTTTTATACTTTCACATATACCTTGAATATTATCAGCTGGAACTGTGAATGCCAAAGCTTTTTACAATTTTGAGAAGCAGAGAATGTCACTTTTTTTCCTAAATAAAAAGTACATCTTGTAATGTGTTTGAAAATTGGTCATTGAAGCATGTAAAATTGCCATAATTTCCCAAGAGTTCTTTATTAAAGAAAGGAAAAGAATTTGATTCTCTGATAAGACTCTCTTCTATGTGAAAGATCCATGTAATACATACCAAAAAATCCCACTGTGACTATGTATACTTCTCCCATATGCATACTGTGTGCCTCACAGTTGTAAACCTACAGGCTCTATATCATTAGCAGAAAGAAATGCAACACATTTGGAAATAAGTTGGAACTCATTTGGAATGATGGAGTATGCTTTCTTCAGAAAAAGTGAAAGAATAGACTAGATAATACTAAGGAAGGATGCTGGCAGAATGAGGGGAAGAATTGGAAATATAAAATTATCAGCTTGCATGTAAAAACAAGTCTCTTTACCCCCTTCTCCTCTAATTAACTGTGACTCATAAATCAATATGTAAGCCATAATCATGGAAATAGTTTAATTTCATCATTTAATTAATTTTCAACATAGTTCACAAACATTTTATAAAGGAAAAATTACCGATTGGATATGGGAGAAATAATTTACTGTGTATGAGAGAATATAAATAAAAATTAAGATCTCTTATAAACTTTGTGCTCAATGAGAGGAAAAACCTCTCAACTACCAGTGCAAGGAGACCATCCTCCTATTTTCTCACAAAGTCCTGGTCTTTGCTCTTTTTCTTTTTTAAGCTTTTTTTTTTTTTTTTTTTTTTTTTTTTTTTTTTTTTTTTTTTTATTTTTAAATTAAAATTT
>VXBB01023809.1:48583-61826 GCA_013399915.1 Illadopsis cleaveri
CCCCAAAGTTCTTGTTTTTTTTTTTTTTTTTTTTTTATTTTTTTTTTTTTTTTTTTTTTTTTTTTTTTTTAATTATTTTGAACATTTTAAATGCACAAATTTCTCAAATGTTTAAAGGTTTCAGTTAAAATATTCTAATAGGAATTTGATCATTGGGCTTAGACATGTTCTCCTGAAGAGCCCTGTCTCTTTTCTCTGTTGGTAAAGAATTTAAATAGCTACACCATCATCCATCTTTACTTCTCCAAATAATTACAACATAATAATGCATCTCGATATTTTACATACTTTATTTACCTTACTGTATTTTATTGTATTTTACTTTTTTTTTTAATGTTGGTGATATTTTTATCACCTTTCTTGAAAAGAAGAATTACTTGAATTTCAGCTCCTACTTACACATTCACATTTTTACTGGATTCCCATAAAATTTGACATGAAGAAATAAAGTCAATTATCAATATTGAAGACAGGTTTACGAAATTCTCAAAATGACATAGAGAAATGTATTCTATCTAGCTAAATTTAATAGCAATAGGAACAACAGTTTTACGGCTTGCTAAATCTCTATTATAGATTTGATTTTGAATAGATAAGTTAAGCCATGCTTAATTCTAATTTACTACCTGTAGTGCTTTGCTTTTAGTGTTGAGAAGCATAGACCTGATTTTTAACTTTCAGTGTCCTCTTTGGATAAGCATATACTAAAAAAAAAAAAAAAAAAGTTCCAGCTAAGTAGAAATCTTTACTTTTAGTGTTTTATGACTTGCACAGAATTGCAATTGTTCTAACAGCCCAAGCATTAATTTGTTTCCAAGTCTTGGTCTAAGGCTTTATCTTCACAAGTTTAATTTAAATATAGTAATTAATATTTTAATCATTAGCAATTTACTCATTTGCATGAGATGACGGACAAAACATATATCTGATTTATAAGTTATAGTGAATTACAGAAACTGATCATTCAGATACTAAAGGACTGAAATTAATTCATGAGGCTAATTCAGCATTACTGAAATTAATATTGTAACTGCAGTGAGATTCTAAGAAAAGAACTGCTGCAAAGATCATCTCCATTGTACCAGACTTCTCTAATTGTATGTGTATAAGTGTCTGTATATATACGTGTGTGTAGTTACTTATAAATATTTATGTATGTTCTTTAGCTGTTCTGTTTTCATTAAATTATCTTATTTCATACTGATGTTATTTTTTCACGCAACCAAGATGCAAACATACTGTCTAGTCAAAACCAAGGCAAGGATGAATTAAGAATGGAGAACAAATGTTTATTCTCTTTCCTTCAGTTTAATAACGGGGCCTGATCAACACAATCAGAACCTATTTATTTATAAACACTTAGTCTAGGATTGCCACTGATTAACTAAGGCAGGCTTTAGTAACCATTCACAGATTTGCATAACTATTAGGAACAATAAGAAGGTGTAGTTTTAAGGATCTATGAAAACAATCACTGACTAGTTATACAAAAAAAAATCTTGTACTGTATATATTCTGATTAGCTGTAACTATGCATTCTCTTCCAAGTGTTTTCTACTGAAAAGTTCCAAGTTGTTTATTACTAAAAAGATACCAGCTTTGTTCTTCAGTCTCCCAAGCTCAAAAAGGAAACATGTGAAGATCTAAAGAGAATTAGAAAAACATTGTGAAGTCATGTAAAAAAGAAAACCCAACCCATGGAAAATCCTTTACTCTCATTCCTTTTCTTAACTCAAATCTGTTTCCTCTGTTACATCATTTAGACACAAATATTTGCCTTACTTTGCTACACTTCTAATGAGAAAGGATCCATTGAGTAGTTCTGATAAGAGTACCTTTGCTCCATTTCTTACATGAAAGGAGTTGAAGTAAGAGAGAGAACAAAGAATCCAAATAGACACACAGAAAGGATGCAGAGGAGAAAAGAGGAGGAGAGAAGTTTACCAAAGGCACAATCACTTAATTTTAATCATGACAGCAGGGTCAGATTCTGTGCCTGATAATTGGGGGAATAAAAACTTTGATAGAATTCTGAAAGATCAACATAAATTAAAGAGAGAAGGAATACACACAGAAAGACCACAAATTCGGTGGGATAAGAGCATTCCTCAAGAAGAAAGCAACGGAGAGGAATAAGGAAAGATAGTGAGGTGTGTTGACCTCAGCTGGCCACCAGATACTCACCAAGCTGCTCTATCACTTCCCTTGCTCACCATGACAGGGGAGAAAAGGTTAAAAACTTGTGGGGCAAGATAAAAGCTATTTAATGATGAAAAGCAAAGACTCTGTGGAGGTAAAGCAAAACAGAACAAAAATATTTATTCTTTACTTCCCATCAGCAGTTGATGTCCACAGACTTCCAGAGAAGTAGGGCCTCAGTACATGCCACAATTACTCCAGATGACAAACACCCTAGAAATGAATGTCCTGCTCCCCTCTCTCCTCCTTGCCCGTTCTTGCCCATTCCCAGCCTACTCCCCTTGGCACTGGGTGTCAGAGAGGCTGCTCAGAGAATCATTGCACAGGTACTGCTGAGGGATAGCCAGAACACTGGTGTATTATCAATACCAATCCAGATATAAATATTCTCTTTGAATAGATCCCTTTGGATGTGGACAGCTCTTAAAAAATTGTAATTATGAGAATGGACTTAATTTTGAAAAGAAGGTGATTAGTAATTTGTTCCTGCCTCATATGACCATCCAATATGCATTTTGGTATTTCACTTTCATAATAAAACTTCTTTATCTTTTAGAGATATCTTCTTGTTAGGTAAGTGTTTTGGTAGTTCATATCCTCAGAATAAGTCAGTGTCAGGAGCACCATGTTTTGTACTTTGAGGAGACATGTCTGTTCTATGTAAAACTCTTGATCACATGGTTGTATCCTTCTTTGCAACTTATCATTCACTGATTTAGCTTTCCAACTTACAGCTAAAGACTTCTCTTAGAAGTTTTCTACAAAGTAAACACAAATTCTTATGGACAGTTGGAAAATCTCATATGAATTCTTTCATCTTTATCTTACAAGAAAAACAATACCAGAAATAAAAGCCAGATAGGGGCAGGTTTCTTGTAAGTATGTATAAATGAATACTTAAAAATATAAATCTAGAACTGCTGTAATATGAAAGAAATCAGCAACTACTGGAACAATAACTTGAACATTAATTTAACAGACTTAATTACTTCCAGAAGGAAATATAAACAAATGTAACTATAGAACTCTAGTTTATAACAACTAATACTATAAAAATGAATTATTTTGTTTTCCACAAATAACACTTTTTCTCACAGATAATGAACTCTCTACCTTGTATATTTAACCTTTTGTGGGTTTATTATAATTGAGAAAATAAAGACCTTTTGGGTCACATCATTACCATGTTTTATATATTATTTCAACTGTCAAATTAAAAAGCGTAATTTAAATAAAAATCACAAAAATTGTTCTGTAAATGTACTCTGAAATAATAAATATTTCCCTTGAAAAATCTAAAGCTGAAACACTTTTATGGGCACCTCTACCTCTGCTTCATTCTCTTCTTAAAAGTGCTGCTTTCAAAAATGTTGTGATAATGAAACCCCGGCAGATTTTTAAGCTTGTTTTTATAAATGTACTTTTTATATTAACTGGGCTGGGGAAGGGGGACTCAAACCACTAAAATCCTGCAGAGGACAGACATATAAAGAGACAATTTGATTTAAAAACATAAATCCTTGTTCAAACATGAAAATGAGTCACAGACTCTTCCTCTTTCTTTAAGTTTTCTTAGTACTTGTTATTTAAAACAAATTGTAAGTCTAAACTGTGTGCGTGTTAAACTGAATCCATCCAGAAATACTTTAGATGACAGGAAGCTACTTGACAGTGTCTCATTTATGAGTTTTTCATCAAGAAATAAAAGAAGAATAGGTGTGGAAAACTAGGCAGTTTCTGGGTAGCATCATGTACATAAAAAAGTTTTTCTGTATTAAAGTGATATACCATGATTCTTGAGAGTATTTCAGGAAAAAAAACTTTTGAAGTTTTGAAGTGTAGTTCAGTTTTTGTGTAGTAAATAAACTTGATTTCTGTAACATTACCTCTGAAATATTGACTGTACTACACTTAAATTTGCATTGACAGATCTTGTTATGAATGATTTACATATATATATGAACATTACAGGCATAATTTCCTTCCAACTACTGAACTGAAACTGGACAGTGATTTCTCTGACATTTGATGTGGTACTGTTACTAAGGCATAAATTACATTGAGCATTACTGAAGAGCTGTCCTTTTGGTGTTTACCTTTGGCTCAGAGCACTTAGATATTTATTTTCTTTGCAAGGTCAAATTGTTCCCCCTTTTACAAATATGCAGAAACAGACCAGATTTTATATGGCAACCAAAAGAACAATAATAATTGTGGACTTCTTTACTTAAATTAGTTACTGTGTTGCAATCAGAAAAAAACAAACCAGCAAAAAAAAAACCCTAAAAATATGGTAGTGTTAAAGGGGTGCTTTAAAAAACAATGTTCATTGTGTCCTTGTTACTCTATATAATCAAAATATTTCAATATGTGCAGAATTAAATTTGCATTTCTCTCTCGTTTAGAAAAAAAAGAGGCTTCAAACTCCACACTTGGTGATTTTATTCAATATATTGAAATAAAATAATTGATACTACTTCTCTTTCATGGACTATGAAAAATAATAGTTTCTATGTTTCTTCCTCTAACAAAGCCCAGTGACTTCAAAAAGATGTATAAAGGGGCAGATAATCTATTTCTGGATAAAGCATCATAAACCATAGAACCAAAGAGTGATAGATTCATGAAATCGCAGAATAATTTGGATTGGAAACAAGTTTTAAAGATCATCCAATCTAACCCCTCAACCTTGGTAAGGGAAGTATTGCAGTAGATCAGATTGCTCAAAGCTGCATTCAATCTGACCTTGAAGACTTCAAGTGATAGGACATCCACAATTTCTCTGGGCAGATCTGTCCAGCGTCTCACCATTCCTGTTACAAAAAAAACAAACCAAACCAAACCAAACAACCCCAAAAAAACAAAAACAAACAAACAAACAGAACCAAAAACTAAAACAAAAAAAAAAACAAAACAAACCAAAACTAAACAAAACACCACCAAAAACAACAACAACAACAAAAAACACAAACCACAACCAAAAAAAACAAAACAAAACAAAACAAAACAAAAAAAAAACAAACCAAAACAAAAAAACCCTTAAGTCCAATTTAAATCTAGTTTTATCAGTTTGGAACCATTCCCCATTGTCCTGTCCCAATAGGCCTTTTTAACAAGTCTTTTTCCATCTTTCTAAAAGCTTCCTTTAAAATACTGAATAGTGTCATTGTTTAACCCAAGCGAGCAACTAACCATTTGTACCTTCCTAATTCTTTTACTGCCATATCCAAAAATATGCAATTCCGTGCTTATCCTCTTGTGATATCTTAATGTAAAATAGGGAAAAGTAGGAGAAAGTTATCAGGGCAGACAAGGTAATCTCTTCCCATTTAAAGTCATATCTGTAATAATCATATACTAACAGAATTCAGTCCCCACTGACGTAATTGCTGTTTTGTAGCTTGTTATAACAATAAAAGGAAAAGACATGAAGAAAGACTCTAAGGTAATCACAGAAAGTTCTGCAAAAGGAGACTTAAACAAAAAATCTTATAAGATTTCGTTGAAAGATAACTGAACTGGCATTAGCTCTGGGTCAAGTGACACTTTAAGTGCAACTGCTGGTGACTGCAAATGGTGGGAAAAGGTGGTCTCCTGTTCTTTAAGTGTCATGATCAGGCTTTTTTGAACAACTTTAACTCTGTGTCAGAATGAAGCTTACAGTCCAGTAATAATCCATGACAGGTGACAGATCTTGTCTGAGACTAAAAGTCTTTCCTGTACTCAATATTTTTAATAATGTTCAAATTGTTTTCTTTTGATTTTTTTTTTCCTTTTTCTCCCATTTGGGAAGCAATGAATGTAATATGCTTTTCTTCTAGGAACATATAAGTAAGCCCACAATGAGTTAAACTCTTCTGTCTCTATTATCTATAAGCATAAATCTTAGGACAATATTTTCTGAATCATGATGGAAGAAATTACTTATTTAAAAGTATGTATTTAAAAACATAAAATTTTTGATACACTCTGAGTTTTAAAATAACAAAAAAATATATTTAACATTCAAGTTTTTAATTTATGACAGTGGAAAACTATGAAAGTACAGTAACAGCTAAAAAATGTGGTTTCAACATTATTCCAAATGTATAGACAAAAATAGGAAAATTGACAAAGACTGATGGAAAAATGAAAAAACAAACAAAACCAAAATAACAGAAAAAACATCCACCCCCAAACAATGTTTACGGAAATTAAGTTCTGACTGGACAGGTATCAAGTTTTTAGAGAATAAAAGACTTTTTTAAAGTGCTGTTATATTTAATGGTTGAAAAAAATGCTAACGTGATGTCTATTAAAGCATATAACTCTGTCAGTATTGAGTTGTATAATTCCCATTAGTACTTACAGTAGTTATGCATGCAACTAATATACCTCTTCTGATCTTAAGGAAAAAAAGATCTCTAATTTTTGAACCTGTGTATTACTTAACCACTGGACTACAGGAGGTCTCAAGGTGACATAACAGTCCATTGAATAAACTATCATTTATGTATTTTGTGGTGGTGAATTTTAACTAATCAAGCCATCTTCTTAGTTTATAATTTTGATTTCCATTACTCCTGTGAAGCTTTACAATCATTACCAATCTGGTTGAGGTAAATGATTACACATTTGTCAAGAAAAAAATTTGAAAGCAATTTTTTCTAAAGTAAGGATGAGTTTCTACAGACTGTTTGCACCATTATTATGACTCAGTTTACTGAAATTCACCAAAATAAGAATGTGTTGGGAACAAGACTATTATCTCTTAATTATTTACAGCTAACAGAAACCCTTTAACACAAAGTGTACAGTGAAGCATTCACAGTATTTCTTCGAAGTTTTTCCCCTGCTGTCTGCATCTCAGAAGAGTAAGAAGAAGAAGAGAAGTATGTGCTAGGAAAATTACATTGCTGGGTATGTTTTTTTATTTCTTTAATTATAATAATCAATTTACAGGCCAAAGACATGTTCATTTCAAGCAACTTCTATCTAGAACTCTCAGAAAGCTCAAAGAAATTAATATCTAATGTCAAGGTTTGGTTGCTCTTCCTTCCTATTTCCCCATATTGGATGAGAGCAGCAAGGTTTTGGCAGTATGGGGACTGCAGAGGTGGCTTCTGCCACGAGCTGCTAGAAAGCTTCCCCTGTGTCCAGGACAGCCAGTGCCAGATGCTCTGAGAGAGACCTGCTGCTGGCCAAGGTTAAAACTATCCACAGTAGTGGTAGTGCCTCTCAGCTAAGATAGTTAAGAAGGTGAAAAACCTGCTATGCAACAGCATCCGGAGAGAGGAATGAGAGCATGAGAGAAAAATATCTCTGCAGACATCAAGGCTGGTGAAGAAGGAAGGGGAGAAGGTGCTACAGGTGCCAGAGCAGATATTTCACTGAAGTCCATGGTAAAGACAATGCTGGCACAGGTGGATGCCCAAAGAAGGTCCTGACCACTCAGGCTCTTGACAGGACCTGTGGCCCTGTGGACAGAGGAGCCCACACTTTAGCAGGTTTGCTGGCGGGACCTGTGACCCTGTGTAGGACCCACTCCTGAGCAGTCTGTTCCCAAGGGACTGCTTGCCATGGAAGGGATCCATGCTGAAGCAGTTACTGAAGAACTGCAGCCTGTTGGAAGGACATGTTTTAGAAACTCATGGAGGATTGTTTCCTGTGGGAGGGATCCCACACTGGAGGAGGAGAAGAGTTCAAAGAGTCATCCTCTCAAGACGGAAGGAATAGCAGAGACAAGGTGTGAACTGACTGCAGCCCTTGTTCCCCATTCCCCTGCAATGCTGTGGGGGAGGGTTTAGAGAAAATCAGGAGTGAAACTGACCCCAAGATGAAGGGAGGGGTGAAAGACAAGGGGTTAAGATTTGGGTTTATTCCTCATTTCCCAACTCTGATTTGATTTTATTTTCCCCAAGGTTTTTGTTCCTGCGATGGTAATTTCTGAGTGATTTCTGTCATTATCGCAACTCATGAGCTTTTAGTTATATTTTCCCTCTCCTGTCCAGCTGAGGAAGGAACTAATAAAGCAGCTTTGGTAGGCACCTGACCTCCAACCAAGGTCAACCCATGACACCATCTCTTCCAGAATAACAGCAATAGCTGCCACAGCCATTATTTGTGTAACTGCAATATACAAAACTGCAAATGTGCTACCTTTTCGAAACATACCTTTCCTATACAGATGGTTCCTGCTCAAATAACAATTTCCATTCCTTAATATTTTTATATTATCATGTTCTTGGTGCATGTTCAAAGACTTTGAAAGCTCTTTCAGTATCGTTTTCTGGGAAATAATTGCATGAAAACAACAATAAGTCAAAGCCTTACATGTATGTTTTTGGCTTGGTACAAACTAACAACCTAAATGCAGAGCAGTTTTTTTGGAAAGACGCTATCTGACAATACATTGATACCAATTTATATATCAATTTCTCTATTACCAAAGCATCATATCTGGAGTGAACACAATAGAGATCTAAATTTTTTTTTTTTTTTTTTTTCCCCATGCATGATATATTTTCTAATATTTTCTTTTAAGAATGGAGAAAGATTCCTAACAGAGCAGCTGAGGAGCTTCTCATTTAGGGTAGCTCTTCCCTAGAAAAATGTTTGACTGTCTGAAAATAGAAGTCTTGTCTGTCATTTCCAGGTGTTTAAAAGATTTCAAGAGCACATTAGAACTCAATGAAATATATAAGCCATTCAAAGCTCAAGGCCTTGAAGCGCAGTTCTCCTGGAACTGAGTTGATCCATCTGAAGACGGGCTGTAATAATTGACATATCTTATCTCCTCTCTCTCCTTCGCAGGACACAAATATCCATCTCACACTAAAGGGAATAAGGGGACATTTTTGTGATGGAGAGTGTAATGATGCCACCACAGTTGAATTCAGAATTAACTACTGTTTCTCAAAGGCAGGTAAGCACAACCTTAGATCAAATGCAAAGAAACAATTCCACTTAATGACAAAAAACTCCAAGATATGTGACAGTACAGTATATCAGAGAGACCAGTACAGCACACTTGAATATGAAGCAGCAGCTACTGTGCTGCACATGCTTTACAGAGCGCTCCACTATGCTGCCAGTTAATGTACCGTCATCAGGCTTTTTACACAACCATAACAGCAATCATTTGCTGGTCAGTCTAGATCTGTGTTCTCTGGTATTACTCTGGTGCTGCAATTTCAAGGCTCCTATTGTCTTGCACTCCTGGGGACAAACGTTGCAGTCTTGTGACTGTTTGCTCATACATTCTTATTCTAAAGGTGTCAAGTATTTGAAAACAGAAAGAAATTGAATGCACATACAGTAATTTTTCACCAAATTGTTAGCATCTAGTTACAGAAAAGTTGTTAGTATAAGTTAGATTTCTTTCTTTCTGGTCTTTTTGTTTTTTCTTTTTTTACTTTGGGCTATAAGACTATATTTTATAAGGTTCTTCAGATTTAATATAAAGTGCTGCTTCTTAATGATTTAACTGATACTGACTTGCATAATGCTAACAACATAAATTCATTATGAGTTTCAGAGGAATTACTTGCAAGTAACTACAATTAATGTGGGAGAATTTACCAGGTAAATCTTTTATAAATGAGTGTGATGTAACAGTTAAGATGTTACAACATTTTTTATTTATTTATTCCCTTGGGAAAGATACAAGAGCAAAACAGAAAACAGTTAAGATAATTTTGTGGAGTTGATACGCCTGACACAACCACTGTTTACATCAAATAAGACAAATCTTCATTGAATTAATTTACTGAGATTATTTAATATAGACAGAACTTAAAATCATTCACTTCAAAAAAAAACCAACTCAGTTCTGTCTTCATGAGGCAGTCTTCACACATGTATACGTTAAATTTTAAATCAAAATGAAAGTCCCCAAAACCTCCTCCTCCAAAAAACTGCAGTTTTCAAAACCTTAGCCCAGTCTTTCCTGACAACTTATTCTTTAGCTTTTTTCCTTTGCTTTGCTCCTTTCTGAGCAGCATGAATAAAGATTCTTGATTTGTCATTTGCACCAGGATGTTGATCAAAGTAACTAGAGTAACCAAAATGATGATTAATGAGTTAACTTATTTCTTCAGAAGACAGCTATGGATGTTAAATTTTCCAAATTATTCTTTTACACACTGTGATTTGTTTTGATTCTCTACCATGGTAAGTAGTTCCACTTACTTCTTGTTCTAGACATCACTCTATTGTTTGTAGTTATATTTATAAAAACACCTAAACATAACTGCACTAAATTCAGGACACTCATCTTGATCTGAATGGAGGTGATTCCTGTAGCCATCTGGCCATGACCTTGTATAAGCCTATGTAAGTAATGTCTAATCCATGACACTGTGGTTGAATCTTTCTTTTCTTTTTTTCCTTTCATACCTTTTCATCCTCTGCAAATAAAACAGTAATCTTCCCAGTAGCTATGACACACCAACATTAAGTATCACAGATTTTGTGGAATTGCATTGTGTTTGAAAAAAAGAGAATGCATCATGAACTTGTAATTTTGAATCAGTTTCTAGAAGACAGACATTTTTACTATGAAGACACCATTACAACTGCCTTGAATTATCCCAGTTATTGGCAGCCTTAGCAGAAGGGCTTACAACTGAAAGAATGTAGGAATCCAGCTATTTGAGACAAGGTTTTTGCAGGAAAACACTGGAGCTTGGAACAACAGTATGAAAGAAAATTTTATATCTTCTCTCTCAGCTGAATTTATTACTTCACTTCAAACCACTTTAACTTAGTAGAGGTTTAAACTAATTTCTGTATTTCTAGTACCTGACTAAAGATTTATCATACACTATTTAAGAGGGTAGAATTTTATGTTTTTTAGTCCCAATACTATTGCAAAAAAGCATATTCTGTCAACAGAAATCAAAGGCAGGTTGTCATGGTACTGTCTTTGTATTTGTTCGACCAAAATGTTTTTCATACAGTTAAATGAATACTAGTGAATCTGGGAACATTGTGAAAAATCTAATACACTTTTATATACTTCCAAGGTTCACATCGGCATTCTGATCCAAGTGGGGAACTACAAATTCTTTTCAAATGTATATTTGCAGCTACAGAACATTACTGTGAAAGCACAGACACTATGAAGTCTTTCTTAACACACAATATTCACTAAGTCTAAAAGCATTTGAAATGTCTCTGTTAATGAATAAAAACTGGCTTTGAAGATTGAAAATGCGCTTCCTGCAGAAAGTGATATACACACAAATAAACACAAGATGTAGCTATGAAAACAATCCCATTTCAAAGCAATCAAGAGGAAAAAGTTTCAATTTATATGACCCTCCTCTGAAAAAGAATTAGCTTTATTCAGTGTTTGTCAGCCTTTGCAGAGATGTACCAGTTTCAATCAGTGAATGATAACATATATAAAAAATCTCCTTTAGGTTTATCAAGAACATATCAAGAAAGGCGAATTAAAATTCAGTATTGAAAAAGTCCACATTCCAAAGAGCTAGATACAGTTCTGATATGGATAAAGAGGCATCCTAGTCAGTAATAAAACATAAGAAGGTTGTAAGCAAGTAGAACAACATGTAGGACATTCTTTTTATAATGGCTATGTTGTGATTATAATCACTTGAAACCTATCAGTTACATAGGCCAAAAAATAAAAAAGAAATCAAAAAATTCAAAAGTTTCAAAAATTATATTTACCTACCTTTGATATATATGTTGGCTTCAGGTACTTAGTATCCATTTCCATTTTTTCATTTGAAATGGGAAATAGATAATTACATTGTAACTTCATCTTGTCCCTCAATCTAAATTCATTATGTATCTAGTCTCCACACTATTTTTTTTCAGCAATATTTTTTGCATTTCAGAAATTATATAAATTGAAGTTTGCATTTTAAAGTGGCAATCACTGTGGTCACAAACATCTGTAGAGAGACAAAACATATCTGACATATCTCTCACAACACCAACATATCTAATGTCACTAATATATCTAACACTGCAAAAGAAATAAGAATTATATGCTATCAGCACATCATATGCCAGATAGCCTAGTCAAGAGAGGACTTACCCAAACAGAGAAAGAAAGCTGCTTGATTTAATGTTCACATGTCTTGGACAGTTTGACAATCTTAATATACCCTTTCCATCCACCAATGATCACAGCAGATGGTAAGCAGATTAGAAAGACCTGAGAGAAGGAAAACAGTGATGTATTTATATTTGCATTTATACAAGAAATATATTCATCCAGAGTTATTTAACATTCTGTAGGATACTTCTTGACAATGAGGCAACACCCTGAATGCCTTCTATTCCATTTCTTTCTCACTTTTTAACTCTTAACAAAAGCAAAACACATGTAAGGGAGTGATGGAAGTTGAAACTTTTTGAATGTGTCAGCATGTAACGCCTCTCTTAAATCTCTCAGAACAGAGTATTTACATATCTGACCCAACTGGTCCACTTCATCTCCTTTCTGGATTTTCACATATACCACATCATCTTTATTATGGTACTATTGAAAAAAATACAAATTCTGTATTTCCTTGAATAATCTAATTATACCTGAGTACGTCCCCTTCTAGCTCTATTTCTACAGAAAAGAACTGTGCTCAGTTCTTTAAGTTAAACACACATTAAAAAAAAAAAAAATTCCCCTTTTATTTAAAATCTAAAAAAAAAATATTGTAAAAGATTTAATTATGGCTTTTTGTAACAGGATTTTTCAAAATATTTCAAGCAAACCTATTCATGTAGAGCTTTAAAATGTGTCCGTTTTAAATGCAAAACTAATGAGATTAACTATTTACAGCGGCTCTAGTACGCTATTTTGTCAGGATAAATAAAAACAACTACTGTACATTATCCTTTTCATCAGTAGCTGCATAACTACTGTGCTGCCAAAAGTGTTGTATCTGTGTTTCTAGGCTTGAAAACTGAAATAGAAATAGCTTTGGCAAGGAGCTTGCGGAGTATTTTGAAGACCTTATTTCCGTAAGGCTTGCTGCTTCATTACTTTGGAATAGAGGACATAATCAGGCTTCACAGGATTTTTTTTTTTTTT
>VXBB01023812.1:11242-25151 GCA_013399915.1 Illadopsis cleaveri
ATCTCTAAGCATGTAGAATCTTCTAACCAACAGCAAGCAATGTATTCTGTATTAGAGGCATGAAAATCAGACCCTACCGTATGAGTCCGCAACACAGTGTCTTTTTAGGAGATATTTCATGGACTGGTATTATTATAAATAGTAAGCAGTCCAAATTCCTCATGTTCTTGTCCACAATGAACTTTTAGAAGTAGCTGTTTTCTTTCTTTTTTTCCTTTTTAATCCCATTCCTGCAGCTGCATACTGTCTTATTTAACCTTGACTTGAGAATAACCAGATCTAGTATTTCAAGTCAAATTTACTAGAAGTAATAAATATTTAGTTGTATTAAAAAAGCAGTTCCATCTTTGAATTCACAGTTTACTGAAATGAAGGTTTGTTTCCAGAAGCTAATATTACTAGGTAACTCAAGATGTTCAAATGTTCAAAATATGGATGTTGCAGCATTAGGAAAATAATTGTCTTACTCATTGATGAATTTCTGTTTGAACTGTAAAAATGACCATCCAAAAAGATCACTGAAAGCTTCACAGATACTGTAATTTTGTGCAACTTATTTTTCTCATTTGTTGTTAGTTTCTTTTAAGTGTTATCATTGCTCAGTTGTCTGAGAAAGTTGAAATGTTTAACTGGCTGTCTTAGCTGTGTTTTTATTTTTCAGCTCTGGAAAGTCATTGCACATGACTTTGCAATACAGTTATATCAAAACTTTGGGAGATAAATACTGCTAAAATGATGTTATAGTGGTTAAGTTTATCTATTATTTTGAAAATGCACCTTTAGCCTATTTTTATTTACTCTCTTGGCAATGGGTTTTCATTTCTATGTTTTAGGAAAATGTATAAATGTTATGTTACTACTTCAAAAAGGGAAAGAAAGGAAGAAACATGTGAAATGCTCTTGTACTCATTTTGCTTGTACTTTTGAATAGCTTTCAAATTAGAATGATTTTCCCAGATTTTTACAGGCTTGCCCAATCCAGCTGTATATTTTATATGCTAATTTAAGTTCTATATTTGTTCCCTTGGGATTTTGAGTGATTATAATTGTTGCTCTTCAAAAGCCAAACAGATGATGATTGCCGCTTCAGGAATATACCAAAAGAAACCAGCTTTCATTAAACCTGCTCATCCACTTCATAATTATCTCCATTTTTTCTCACTTAGAAGCAGAAAAATGGCAACTGCAGTTCATTGAAGCCAGTTCAGTTATTGAAACCTCACTTTACTGAGATAACAGGAGGTGTTAAAGCAGAAGGCTTTTCAAACACTAAGATGTAGTACTGTAATAGGAGTGCCAACTGGAAGACCAGACCCTTCATGTCAGCTTGAAATGCAATGCCAGAGGCCAGAGACAGCAGAAGTTATCATCATCTCTGCTGTGCTTGGGACAATTTCTGGAGGACAAAACAGAGATTGACAGCGGTTTTGCAAGGTATTTTCTGGTCTGTCTGCTCTGCAAGAAATGAGAAGTAAGAGTAAGCAGAAACATGGGAGAGGAAGAAAGGAGGTTGGAGCAAGCACTGATACAGGCAATAAAGAGGATAGTAAGTAGGCAAATGATACAAGCTTTGATCATAGATTCACTCTTTGTACCTGTCACCCCTACTGATGTTTGGAATGAGCTGGGCTAGACCAGAAGGTTTCTTTAGAATTTGTTTCAGCAATAAATTTTACTTTAATTCCAGTTTAAGAACGTTCATGGAGAAGTTTTCTAGTGAAGATCAATGAAGTGAAATCCCTGTGAATTGCAACAAGATGCTGCAATATCTGTCAGTTCATGAGCACTGGCATAAATAGGGATAAAAAGACTTAGAGGTTTCTCAAGATCTAGAAATATGTAGACAATTCTTTAGTTCACATAATTGGTTAAAAACATCGCACATTTATATTTTTGCAGGTATCTTCTGATGTTTTATTTATCTTACTAATGTAAGTAGTGTTGCTGGATTTTTTCCTGCCTGCTCTCTGAAGTTTGATTCCTGCAGTTTACAGGAAGAAGCCTGACCATATGTGTTACCATTTGTCCTCTGCTGGTTTCTTTATGCAGGCAATCAGTGACAGCATCTCTGTATAAATCACAGTTTACCACTCAAGGGGGCTGATACAAAAACAGTTCAATCATCAGTTTCTTCTTCAAAGACAGACTGCAGCAGCTGTCTTAAGACATACATCTTCTATTAAAGAAAGCAAGAATCTTTCACAATTCTGGTCTCCCACAAGTCACATTTATGCAAAGGAGATGACGAGGAAAGAAAGTAGTAATTCATAAAGGGATGAATTTGAATTTTTATTTCTTAAATTTAAAAACCTGTACAAGACCACAGGTTAAACTCAGCCAACTATCAGAAAGTCCTTTTTATTCATAATGGAAACAAAACTTCTGTCAACCCATGCCTTTCTAACTTGTCCAGAATGTTACTAATTTTTGGCTATAGCAGTGTAAGGTGAGAGAAAAATTGCATGGCCTGCAGAGTGGAGGGGGGAAGAAGGCAGCCTTTCAAATAGAACAGAGCTGAAGCATCCACTGATTGCAGTTTTGTTTGTTGGAACAGCATGGGGAGTCATGAAGTCTTGTAAACTCACAACGCCTTGTCAGCATCAGCAGCATAATCCTCATCTCCTTGAGACCAAAAGGCAGAGGGTACAATCCCAGAGCCCAGGCAGCAGACTGCCTGGAACATAGCTTTCCCTTTTGATTCCAAAGCACCTGTATTCAGTACGACCAGCAGTTTTGGGGCAGTTTTAGGGCAGTTTCATCTCTAGCTAGAGTGTCTTAGAATCAGATCAAGCTTCCCATGTAATCCAAGAGCCACAACAGGGAGGTCTGCTCTGGAAGGGTCACCGTGCTCCTCTCACATGCAGACCCGTACCAGGTTTTATAAATCTACACATTCAAACACTGGCTGAGTGATAGCAGAGGTGCATTTCCTTTTGAAAACTGCTTTCAAATGAAAACATAATTTATGTCCTCTAAATGTTTGACACTGCAGCTACATTTATCTGCATTTCCATTGTTTAAGGACAAGTTTTGTTTGAACTGAGCTGTTTTCCTCCCTTCCTCACACTCTGTGGCGGGAGGATTCCAGAGGCTGCAGCAGTGCACTTCCTTGTGCAGGAAAATGAAATAGGTTGCTGAAAGAGGAACAGTGAAACTGAGATCAGTCCTATCCATAAGGCAAATAAAGAATAAGTGACTAATCCTAAAAGCAGCTAATGTAAGAGTTTATCAGAACTATCACCTACTTCTCATTCATTATCAAGAAATGTTTCATCATGTCACCACTGCCTAAAAATCAGAGCTCAGCCCAGAACAACATGGGTCAGGAAATCCTGAGCTGTGAATTCTTTCTCCATGTTTTAACTTTTTTTGCTTTGCTCTTTATCCTCTCTTGCTTAATGTGCATGTATATTAAATCAAACTAAAAGTGTGTTTAGGACTTCGTTTTCCCATTGCTGGTAATTCCAATTTGTATTTGCAAAATGTCCTGCACTTAGTGAGGAAAGGAGCGGGAGGTTGCAGACTGTAGATAGTAGAGAATATTAATTATTTTTATAAATGGTTTATTAAACAATCACTACATCTAGGTTCTAAATTTATTACCTTTCCTAAGGTAGCTTAATTGCATATCTACTTCCTAAACTGTTGAAGATACGTTTCTGCCCTAGTGAGTTTGCAGTGTGGCAATGTGCATTCTGCCATATCACAGATCAAACACCAAACTCTTTGCAGACAGTGCATTTTCACTGTGGCAAATGGTACTTCAGAGTCCGCTTTGCAAGCTGGCTACACTACATACTTCCAGTAGCAAAGTGCTTTTAGACTCTGCAACTGAAGAATTATTTAGGCATCTTCTTTTAATACTTGTTTATGTTTCCTTCTTGTTACATTATCATTCAGAGTAAGCATCTTGAGCCACATTAACGTGGAAGATATTGAAAGTATATGCAAAATAAGAATTGAAAGAAAACTGTTCAAAAGCAGAATATTTCATAAGTAATTGAAAACTATGATTTTGCATGTTAGACTTACCTCAATAGGATGGAAAACAACGGTAATTTATATTTGGCTCTTCTTTTTTAAATTGCTTTTCAGGTTTTTGTTTTCTTAATGGTAGATATTTGATCTTATCCCCACATTGTTTGCTTCTGGTGTGATTTCCTTGTTTAATTTAGAACCAAAATTTGCAGAACTACAAAACATCCTTACAGAAGCAGTAAACACTAATAAATTAGCTATGTGATGTTATAGGAAATTGTGAAGATAATGCCTCAGTACTTAATGGCTGTGAATATAAATTAACTGGGTATGTGGAGAAGGAAGGTTTATTTTAAAAATATGGTACCTTTATTCTCAGGTCTTTTTTGCAGAGTTCTGTGAATTGAAAAAAACCCCAACAAAACAGAGAAAATGAAAGTCTACTCTAAATAATAACAATGAAACCTAAGGAAAAAAGGCTTAACTGAAAATTCTTGGCATAATAGGAGTTGAGCAATGTAAGACTAGAAGGAATTATTCTTTCCTCTGTAACCTACAGGCAGCGTAGTAAAAATAAAAGAGATGTTCCACAGTATATAATGTCAGAATAATTAATAAAAATAACTGTTGCTACTCAAACAATTTAAAAACATCTTTTTTACCTTTTACATTAGGGCAATTGACTTATGATTACTAAAGCACTTCCTAAAGCAACAATAATATTTATTTCTCATATGAAAATGCAGAATTAAGAATATGGTACATTTGATGTACTTGCCAGTCCATTTGAGAGCAGCTCTTATATGCAGTACAAAACTCAACTCAGGCAAAATGATACATGTATAAGATACATGTGTTAAGCAATAGAAGTTCTTTGCAGTTAGATGTATGAGAATTTTTCTACATGTTTGACTTCACCTGCTATAAATATTTCCATTTATTTCAGTAAGATTCCCATAACAAGGAGAGCAAACTATGTGTTGAAGTTTCCAGTGTTATGGCTCTACTCCTTAGTCTTACCCAACTGGAAATTAAAAAAGCCATTTTCCACAACAGCAGCAAAACTTAAAGGCAAGGAAGAACACAGTCTGTCCACTCATTTAGTCTGTACAAACATCTTATGGAGATGTTTTTAAAGAAAAATAAAAAAGCATCCAAATTCTGTAGTTAATTTCTCTTTCTATCCAAAAGCATTTTGACTAATCAAGACAATACTGGGCTATGGCTGAATCAGCACTTTACAATCCTAGCTTGGTGAAGCAACAATTATATAAAGACTAAGCCCAGCTCTGTCATTTTTAATAAGCGTGTTTCTCCTCATGTCAATCTTATCAAGAATGAGGAAAGACATAGCCTTGTGGACTGAAGAGAGATATTAGAGGTGATGTCTCCAAACAGCAGATCCTGTTCAATTATTCTTAATGTGCTGTGGATATACAAGAGGAGCATCCCTGTGGAAGCATTAAGTTCTAGGGGAAAATACTGGTCTTGAAGAGTGAAAAGGGTCTGCTCTGAATTCATTTGGTGCTTCCTGACCTCGTCTCCCAAGCCTAACTGGAGTAATTGTTCTTTTTTTATTAAATTGCCATCTGTCTCATTTGATGTCCAGAGTATCTGTTTCTTCTTTTCTTGTGTACTAAAAAGGCAGTCTTTCCCAATTGGAATAACTATAGGCTAAAATACTTCCTTGACTCCTTTTCTTGTTTTTTAATACCTCAATTTTCTCTCACTCACGCTACTGTCGCTTGTTTTATGCCCACACCACTGGGTGATGCAGCACTGCCACAACTTGGCACCAGTTTATGGCAAACTAGGTGGTGGTGCTATAGAACAGGCTCTAATGAGAAACTTTTTAATGCTTATGACTTTACTAGCCTTTTTATGCCATGTCGTGGAAATGGGCAGTACTTTGGTAAACCATCTTCATAGAAGTATGCAATTAAATATTGATTTTCTTAAGATATGTAGATACTATGTATCTTAACACATACTATATAGAAACTATGGTGATTCTGCACAGGTACAAGCAATAAATAGTTGATCCCTCGGTCTCAGTCTTCCATGGAAAATGCAGTTACTCCGATCAGAAAAGACTGCAGAATAAATGACTGTCTGAAAATCACATTACACAATCTATCTGCATGGCACACAATGGTCATTTGCATAGTTACTGCACAGTAGGCTTTTAGGACCTCAAACACCCAGTCAAAATAGAAAAAACACAAAAAATATATTAGCCTGTTTGAGCATGTTTAAGAAATACGGGGCATCTGAATGCATAAAGACTGGGAGAACTAATAAGATCCTATTTGAAGGCAAATAAATGCCACATACCTGACTGTTAGAAAGTAAGAAGATGGCTGTAAGTTTCACAATTCAGTTATTCTGGCTCTGAATGCTCATTGACAGTTACAAGGGTGCTTTACAAGGATTAAGGAAGAACTATAGCCAAAAAAATATTGAAATAATTGGAGCGTAACTTGATGTTTACTTTTTGTCTTAGTGTAGCAGCTAGAAACACTGATTACGTGGTAGGTAGAATAAATATATCTGGTATAAATCTTGTCAGTTTCCAGATTTGCCATGCAGGAAAAAAGAGGAAAAAGGCTGTGAATGGAAAGACTAAGTAAGCCTTTTTACAGCATATTTAATAATTGTGGCTTACATCCTCTTTCAGGCACATTGGAAATGTTGATCTCATATCTTTGAGAAGAGCAGTAGGATTTCAAAATCAAAAAGCAATATCCAGTCATCCTGTAATATTAATTTTCTTTTTTCTCCTTGTCACCACATCAAAAAAACCCAAACCAAACAAAAAACCAAACAGAAACAACAACAAAACCCCCAAATAAACAAACAAACCCAAATAAACAAACAAAAACCAACCAAAAATGCCCCAGAAAAAAGTTAAGTTCCACATGGTTAAAGGTGAGTTGGAGGCAGGCAAGTCTTAAGTTTGCAAATAAAATTTGAGTAGCAAAAGAGAGACTTTACAGCTTCTTGAACCATGGCATGAATATTTTCAGTTTTGTGTTAAATATCTGATTTAAATCAGCTTCAAGTCTCACAATGTATCTTCCAGTTCCTGTAAAGGATGAAGAAAATAACATAGACATGACTGGGGAAAGATTGTGGCAATCATGCTATCATGAAAATACCGTTTAAAACCAGTCCCCATCATTAGGAACCATTTCTAGATCATGAAAATTTAATCCTGGTCCTTAATCACATATGTTTCAATATTTTGTTATTTGAACATAGATTCAAAAAGCAGATTCTTCATTTTAGTTTCACATTCTGCAGTTTACAGGTGAATCTTCAGTATTGTTGATTATATTTGATAATAATGTCTAAGGTGTAGAATTTTTTCCTTCTTGTTTAGGAGGAATTTGGTAGGTATGTGTATTTCTGTGCCTGATGCAGGGTTTTTGTTGCCCAAAGTTATCATCAGTGAGTTAATATTTCACCATTTTAAGTGCCAAATTAAAGAATTATGAAAGGATGTATGATTTTTCAGAATGCAGATTGTAGGTAACTTAATTCTGGATTCCCATGTCTCGTGTGGACCCAATAAAAGCAGATTGAAAATCAACAGCCAGATGCTGAAAGGCACTTTGAAGTTAGAGGTCTGGAAGAAAACCAAAACCAAACCAACAATCAGTCCTTGAATTCATCTGAAAAAAATGCTAGATTTAAACAGCTTTGCTCATTAGACTTGTGTTTGCTTGGTTTCAGTGCTTACTGACAACAGGAGAAAAATGCGTAGAGAACTTGTCTAGTACTTTACAGGTTTTTTAGCCTTTGAGATCTGTTTCTGTCTTGGTGTGGTTTATTGGGGTTTGGGGGGTGGCTATGGGTTTTTTTTAATGTTTTGGGCATTTTATATGTTTTTTTTAACACATTCAACTGATTTTAAAAGACAAAAAGGGAAAAACACTCTTTAGAACTGTAGTCATTTTAATGGTGGGGAATGATACAAAAGTCTTCTTCTCTGAGGGAAAATGAACTTTAACTTTGAACCTCAACAACTTGCTTAAGTAATGTGATTTAGTGCTTTACTATTCTTAAAGAATGTTTCCAGTTTTCATGTATTGTGAATTAAGCCATGTTTTTTTTTTAACTTACACATGAATTAATACTTGATAATTATCTGCCAATAGTGACTATTTCTAAAAGCATTTTCCTGTATTCATTGTCAAAGTTTCTATTTATAAACTGCTTTTCTCTTAAGTTATATTCAAGTTTTCTAAAATTTTTGCTTTTAAACACCTTTTTATGGCATTTCTCCAGTTTTTCTTAAAATAAGAAAAGACTGGATGCAGTGTTCTATTTTCACCTTATCAGTGTCAAACACAAAATGTATTCATGTATGGCTTTTTTAATCACACTCTTGTTTGTACATCTCAGAGTGAAATCTCTCTTCCTTGCAACATCTTATGTCCATGATTCCTGGTAGTATCCTACAATCTTGTCTTCGGGACTGCTGTTATTCTCTGGTTTTTATTTGCACATTTGATTATGATCTTACTTTTCCAAGAATTACAATCACTTGCCACTTATCCTTATTGAGGTTTATCTTGCTGGTAAGTCTCTCTATTCTGAAAAGATCATTTTGTGTTCAGCACTTAAACAAACGCTTATTACCATTCTGCTTGCAGAAATCAAAATTTTCATTCACTGTGTTGAATCTTGGACAGAAATGCCATCTTGACCCTAAAAGTTATACTCCAGTAAGTCCTTATTTTATAAAACCGTTCATTTGGTACTATCTCTAGGTATTCTCTAGATATATTTTTTTATAACATTTTTACAGTAATTTAACTAACACAATGCTTCCTTTTTATCCCATGAGAATGCAATGCAAGTAGGCAACAAACATCTAAAAATCAATGTATTCTACTTCTCTGCCTTATGTGGCATGCTGATTGTAAAACAAAATAGGATTTGTACAAAATTTTATTCCTCAAAGATCTATGTTTCTTAATTTTTGGGACTTCTTTTGAACTAACAAGCAGAAATAAGACTCATTATTCCCTCTTTTTCCTGAATCTCTGCTGAAAACAACAAAAAAAATTAGCACCTTTTTGCCTGTTCTGCAGGTTATATATTTATAACCTAATGAACAAATACAAAGAAGAACCTTCAGGAGAGTGAATATCCATGACATCATCAGAATCATTTGCTGTAATTTTGTGACATACTTTGTTCCACAAAGTTGTACGACAGTGGAGTACATTACTATTAGTTTGAATAACCTTTTAGATATTTACAGCTACATGATCATTTATGACTTGGATTTGCTGATGACTCATCTCCAGCAGAACTAAAGTGGTGCAGAGCTATGCATAGTACTGCTGATGCAAAAACTGAGTTGTACCAGCAGAAGAAACAAAATCTCAAGCATTTATAGACAAGAAAACTAGGCCAGCACCCGTGAAAGACCATTGTGTCATCCACAAGTGAGTAATTCTGACACAAAAAAGAATAAAAAGTAGTTTTTTAGATTTAAGCTTTATAGTTTAAAGAAAGATCTTGATGATGAAAGTAACATAAGGGAAGTCCTTTTTGTAAATGACATTTGGTTTTCATACCTAGTAATTGTGAGAAATAATTGGCAAGTTTAAATTCTACATCTTTTGAATATTAAGCCACTACTTTATTTTAAAAATTGTTACATGTAACATAGAAAGATAAAGCAAAAGTATGAAGAGCAGTGTGAAGTTACGTGGCAAGTGTGGAGTATACATAAAGAAGAGGTAACTACCTTTAACATATTGCTATGAAAAAAGCATTTTTAATATCCTTTCTNAAAAAGATGAGCTTTATTTGGAGAAGGAGGGAGATAAACTAGTTTCATACACTTTCTGAAATCCTGCCCTTATATGTTAGTGCAGAACACAATGTGTACCTTTACTGAATCATTATTGCCAGCTGGAGTCATATTATCTTAATTGAATAAAACAAAAAATTGAAGTTGATACTTAAAATTTTGTGAAATATATTTAAGTACTTGCTTTACAAGGTCGAAAAAATTGTATTACCTATGTGGTCTGATTATCTGAAAATGATCTAATTACATATTATACAAACACTTTGGAATTTACAAGGATTTTTTCAGTAAAATAATGGTAGCAACAGCTACTATATTGCTTCACTGTGCTGTGAGCAGGAAATATCCTGGCATCCTAGAAAAGCTATCTTTGAGTAATACGTGCTTTCCACCTCAACAAATGAAAACAGACACAGGTTCTTGATAAAAAGTAAAATCCATCTTTTAAGTCAATATTCCTGTAGCTTTAATACCACGAGAGGATATGCTCATTACAATTACTTTATAACCATACATCTTTTTCTTGGAGAAATTTATTGTTATGGTGGAAATCTAATCTAACTGAATTGACAGTATTTGGGATGATTCACTGGAGAACTTAAAAAGAACTTGTTATTTTGGGATAAAAAGCAGCATTAAAAATATTGATTGCATTCTTGCTTTTCATTGTCTCTTTTACACAAGGTTATTTCTCCTCACATTTACACAGTGTTTTGCTGGCAAGGGTATCAATCACTTCAGGCTCTGTTTACGTATTCCCCACAAATTAGAAGGCACAAGGGCAAATTGTTGTACTTGAGTTCTCTGGCTTGTGAATTTTATCAAAATGACCTGCCATCTTGTGAACTCTGAAATGCACTTTGAAAACCAAGCGTTTTTCTGATTCAGGGACAGCCACTTGGCAGTAATTTGCATGTGCTAAAACAGTGGACCTAAGTTGCTGAACATGTTTGACCTTATCCACATGTGCCTTATGCTCTCTCACATCACACTCTGGTTTTGCTCTCTGCCACATCATTAAAAAAGCCTACAGATCTCAGGGACAAGCAAAAAGGAGTATCTTAACGAAGTGCATGTGTCAAAGATGCTTCCCTTCTCCCCTGATTCTGCTTTTCCTCTTGGGTCTGAGAAAGCTTACTGTCTTAATATATGAAATAAATTACTCATCTTCTGGGTCCTTGTTACTTCTTTCTTGCTAGCTCCTGCTAAAAGATATGTTTAAGTGACAGACTAAGGCCAAGTATATGTTGTTAGATTATCAGGGATAGAAGTAGTCTCGCCTCTGTGCCCTCCATTTAACAACCCTAAGTGGTAAATCTTCAGGTTTCTTTTCAGGTTTCTCTTGGCTTAAGTACCTTGTTTTTCATTAAGAAATAGTTAATCTTGTCTTAATTTATTATTCAAAGAAGATGGAAAGGTAGCCTTAGTGGCCAAAATTAGATAACTTTATGGCTTACAAGCCTATACAGTTACTCTAGCTCTTCAAGAGCCAATCACAAGAAATTAAGTACATATAGCAAACCCTTCTTCAGAAAATAATGCTCTGTGACCTTAGGTTATATGCTCCAATTATATTCCTTTTAACTGCATTTTCTACAAACCTTTCTTCAAAAACACACAGATCAAAGGTAAGCTGAACTCAGTCTAAAGTATTTTTGCTGGAAAAAGGTGGAGCTATGATATTTTAATCTGATGCCATTAATCAAACTAAAACCACATTTTGAAACAGATTTCTTTTTCTCCTATAGGATATATTAGTGTGTGTACCATGGCTCATATTTTTTTCAAATTAATGATTCCAAAGGTCATTACAGATTCTTTTCACAGCAGCAATTAATTTTTGTTTAGCTGTGCTCACAAACATATGCTTGTATTGTCTGCTACAGAATTGAGCTTGTGTGCTTTCATGTGAGCTTGACTGTTGTGTATTAAAAATGACAGTGCAGTTCCTTCTCCCGCAGAGGAAATGGGGAATTGAAAATAAGCTGCTGCAGTTTCAAAGTAAAAGTGTTTTCTCCTTTGTAAAGAACTTGACAGCCAAATGGATGGTTTGTTCTGGGACTCAAAGACATGTCACAACAGTGAAACAGACAAGGAGCCCCCACCCCTGTTCAGGGACTGTTGGGACAGTGATTTGGGATGGGGATTTTTTAAGGTGTTTTTATTGAAGCAGCATCAATTAAGAGAAACCTATTTCTCTTTGCCGAAAAGATCCTAATGGCAGTTTACTTCACTGGATTACCAGCAAACTGCTGGCTGCTGTGCCACATGAATTTCAATTTCTTCATTTACAGCACAGATAAAATAGAATAGAGCTTGATCTGTGCTGCTCTCTACACTGGGCTGGTCTTATCAAGCATGAAGTTTGGCACATTGTGAAGCTATTCAAGTCATTGTCTGTTGAGGACCTCTTGAGCCATTTCTATCTCTGCAGTGTGCTGATAAGACAGCTGTTTCTGTAGCTGCAGTGTCTCCCTGGACCTCGGTCTTCTTTCTGTGCAAACTACAGCTTTGTCACTGTGCCCTGATGCTCTCACTTTCTCTGTTGTGCAGTAATTTGATCCAAGCACAAAGGAGGTGGATGGCAGCAACTAACTGGCAGGTGACACAGTCTTATTTTACAATTAGATGTGCATTTCACACCACTGGAAATACAAATCCTCAATAAAAGAAACTACCTCAGCTGTGGTGCAGCAGCAATCTGCCTTTTCCTGGTCACAGTAGGAAACAGGTAAATATATAGTAGTTTAGATAAATAGACAACTTCTTTCAGGTATTACTTTTTTACCAGACAAAGGTTCCACAGTTGTCTGTAGAAAATCTGAGGAGTTGTGGTTACCTTTTGCTGTGATACCTTTTTAGTCTCAACTGGGAAAAAAAAAAAAGTATAACACCCGCCCTTACCCCTCTTTCCTTTCCCCACCTAAACGCTAACCTCTTTTTGACAATAGTTTTTATTAACATTCCAACATCGCTATGTAATACAATAGAAAATGATATAGTAGTCTCAGTTGCAGTGTTCATACTACTGTAGTTTTGTACATTGTCTGTATCTTATGACTGGAGAGAGGCTCAGAGAAGGTAGGTAGGTAAAACAATCCCTCACCCATACTGAAGGCCATGCAGATATGTTTTGTCCCAGGAAGTGTGTGTCTCAAGATTTGGTCTGAAACCCTCATGCCTGTCACCTTTTGTTTGTGAAAGTAATGGGAAAAAACCTAAGTTACCCCTGGANTCTTTTTCTTCCAGAACAATTTGCTGCTTCTACTGCCCTTCCCTGACCACTCAGTCCCGGCCAGAGGATTCAACAGGGTTCAGCATGCTTGAACAACCAGCACACTTCCCTCCTGCTACAGCGTTCCATGTCCAAGGCCTATTTAATAACCCATACACGTTTTAGCTAAAGGCTATGTCCAGACAGCCAGCTACCACTAATCATAAAGACTTTTCAGATGTATCACCTAAGCAAAGGGGAACTTCACAGGAAAGCGTGTTTAAATGGAAAATTTAGCCTTCCTTCTGCTGCCATTGCTGGAATCAAGGGCTTCTGAATACACATCAGAGATGAGAAAGGCCGATGACAAGGCAATTTGCTAAAACAGCTATTTTCTGCCTAATTTCACTTTAGCACTGTGTATTGACAAACATGACAGATGTGAGTACCTTATTGGGAGAGATATTAAGCCTCGAAAGAAAATGCATAAAGTTTAGATTTGTCTCTAAAAACTGGTCACTAATTATAGCGGGAAGATTGTTCCTTTTGGGCAGGGATTTTTGGTGGGGAGGGGACACAGAATTGGGAGTCCTGAATATCAGACCTGACAGGGAAGCTGCTGAGAGCAGAGTTCTTTAATTTCCTGAAAGTTCAGGAAGACACTCTTCTGGTTTCTAAGAGTGTATATTTTACATTTTGGCACCCACTTTAAACAGAGTTTCTCTAGTTCTAAAATCAGGTGTGTATTCACACAGTCCTAAAATTGTAAGGGGTGGGGGAAGGAAAGGCCATGCATTTTTGGGGCTATTGAGTGAATGCATCAGACTGCATACGAAATAATCTAATTTTTTTTTTTTTTAAAACCTTCTTCTTTTCTCCTTTTTTTT
>VXBB01023812.1:33939-60404 GCA_013399915.1 Illadopsis cleaveri
TGATCATGCTTGTGTAATATTTCTGCAAGTAAATTTATTGTGACTTTACCATATTAATGTGACATTGATTTTTATTCTTTTTCCTGGGTTCTTATTAAGTGCTGTTTTTTAAATGGGAGGGAAGGGTTTACTTACTGCACTTTCAAAAATTGTGAGCTAGCATGCTTAAGACTGATCTAGGTGATCTGGGAAAATAAAAAGACAAGACAAAAAAGCTTGCAGAGTATATCCCAGGTTTCTAGATGAGAATATTCAAACTACAGTGAAGGCCCAAGCTGAATTCTGTTAAAGTCCTTGCAATACTAAGATAGAATTTTTGAGAGACAAAGCTAAGCTTGCTTTAGTTGGGCACTAGGTAGGAAATAGATGTCATATGATCTGGTGTTCTAAAAGCCCAAGTAATAATTCAGTTTTCTTGTGCTTCTTAAAATAAGTCAGTGCCCCTGCAGATGTAGACTTTGCAGTTAAAAATAGTATAAGGATGCAAGCACCAACTCCTGTCTAGTAACAGCAATGCAGAAATGCTGCTTTTATAGGTAAAACTATTTGTCTTACAACATAATGGCTTTTGATTATATTTGTGGCCAGTGATGTTCTTCATAGCAATAAAGCCGATTGTGAGCTAATGGATAAACTCAATTGTGATGAATATACATTTCAGTGTTGCTTTAATGCCATCTTCACTTTTGCTGAAATGCTTTTCTAATAGACACCTGCTAGTGTCTGCGGAGGATAGTGAGCGTTACCAGCTGTTGCTAACATTGGAAAAGTGTGAGAGTACATTGCTTTACCACACAGCGATTTCTTTCTCTGACAGCCCCCAAATCAACTGAAAAGTCTCGACACTGTCCAGCAGGATTAGCTGATGGTGTTTTGGGTTTTGACATCTGTAATTCCATTTCTGAAGGAATCTACTATATGTTTTTTTGATCTTGCCTGTGTAAAATCTACCTAATTTGATGCACTCAGAAGGATTAGTTCTGGAAAAGCTTGTGTAAGACAATTTGTAAGTTTTAGCTACTACAGCTGGTGGGCCAGATCAAGATGTTTTGTTGCCTAATCTGTATTGAAATTCCGGAAGTCATACCCAGTCTCTGGTGGCTAAATAACACAAGTAGGCTTCTTGACTGATTCCCACTGAAGCTCAGACAAACTGCCAATGCTGAGGAAGCTGCTTTTGCTCAGTAAGAATTGTTTTTCATTTCTAGGGTCTCCTTGCATCCAATGCTTACAAAACAACTAAATGCAGTGCTAAATCTGACAGAATCTGTGATAAGAGACTTAATTTCTAGTTTTTGGTCTTCACTGTGTATGGAAGAGCATGTGTTTCATAGACTTTGTGATGTACAACTCTGTAGTAAGTACGTCTTGGAAAGACGACCTCAGTGAAACACTTGGCTTTAGTAGTCAATGTTTTTACATGAACTGCAGGTTTTCAGCTTTAAAACTGAGCAAAAGAGAAACAGCTCACAGCAGAAATCTTACGTGTGCTTTCTCAGAAACTTATTTAAAAATTCTAATGTCGTGTTAAGTTTTTGAAGTATCTTACAGTCTAAATTCGACTTGGCTGGCAAAATGTGGAGCTTTAAGAGCAGTAGTTACATAATGTGGAAAACAGTAATGGGAAGGTCTTACTTTCATATGTTTGGAAATTGTGAATTGGGAACAAGCTGAAATTTTCCAGATGGAGATTAAGCTAGTGTCACACTGTTTTCTATTCTGTCTCAGCCTAGTGGTACTCCTGTACTGAAGCAACAGGGGTTTTTAATTTGTTTTGGTAGTCATAGTAAGCCCCAATGTAACAAGGGTTTGAAAAAAGCTGTGGTTTCTTGGTTAAAGTTGGGATGAGTTTGGTGTTTAAATGTACTGGCAGTGAGCATGCCACCTGTGGATCAGAATGAGAATAATTTTGGCTAGTCTTGAACTTCATGTAGAACATCAGTGATGCCAATTCTTCATTCCATCACGCAGTTGTGATATCACTGATGACTCAAACAGTCCAGCTGCTGATCAGAAACTGCAGAGATTCTTAGACTAGATGAAGCTGTAAGATGTTGTGAGAATGAGTAGCTTGATTTTCAGCTGCAGTTAGCAAAAAACCTGGTATATGCCTGTAAACCTGCAGTAGCTGCCCAAGTGATGCAGAAGCTGGAAAATATTGAGGTGGTGGAAATTCCCTATTCACTTATGATCATGTTAAAGACGTAGGACACTTCTTCAGGTGGGTGTGGAGTAGAGGTAGAAAGAAAGCTTTATACAATGGAAAGTACCTGAATTGTGGTAACATACTGTAAAGTGTGCTTATGCAGTCTTGTGAATACTTACTACTTAAGTACTGGCAAAAGTGCCAATACTTTAACATTCAAATACATTATAAGACAGTCTACACAGAGGTAGGAAAGAGAAAGGTAGAAATATTCACTGTGATGTGTTGAGCAGCCTTTCTGTAGGTCTGTGCTAGCTGCATTTGCTTTCAGACTGCTCCAGATGAGTTTGTTTAACAAAGTCCTTACTAAGATTTAGCTGAATAGCTTTATATATTTTAATGAAGTGAAACTGTTATTGAATGATCACTGGAGTACTGATGTTCTTCTGCGCCTTAAATCATGATGCCAGAAGGGAAGTTAGTAGGATTTGTTTTACAGAATGGATGAACAGAATTTCTTTTGGAAGTTCAAATAAGTATTTATAGGCAAATGCCTTAGTTGCTTTCTCTTACAAGGGTTAAGAGAAGGAGATTCAGCCATGGAAAGGGAAAGGTAGTGTAAATTAAACTTCTCTACCAGTAGTGTCCCCGCTGATTGTATTTTGCAATGCTGTTATTACATATTTTTTCAGAAGTGGAATTACATACTGGAAGGGATGATTGGAGTCATCTTTCCTATTTTTTTTTTCCTGATGTTTATTATTTGTATTGGTGAAAATTTATGCAATTTTACCTGGAGGGAAGTAGAGGATGAGTTAGATCAGAAGATAGTTTGGATACTGGATGCCATTTCCACCTAGCTGCATTGGCATGATTAGGTAGAGATTTCAGTGGGTTTTGCAGGTATTCAGACTGTACCTACATGTCATGGGGCATAAACATTTGAAATTGACTGTTTGGGCTGGCTTTGTCTCTAATTTCTAAATGAGTAGTAGATACATTCCAAACATTCACATTCATGGTACCTGAGTTTTTTTAGGGAAAAATGTGTTTTTGAGAGTCCTGAGTTTAGACCTGTCTCTGCATATGCTGGGACTTGGACAGTCAGCCTTGGCATCCAAGAGGCTGTTTCTGTGTAAGGTTATGGAAAGCTTGCTGTTAACGTACATTAATATAAATAAAATTGGCTAAGGATATTGTGGTAGTGTCTGTTGTTAATAATGTAACTATAAAATATCTTCAAGAAATGGTTCCCTGGTTTAGACTTGGTGTGGTGGATATCAAAATTTATGAATTAAATATCTAAACAACAGAAAAAGGGTAAGGGTATGTCTGCCTACTATTTAAACTTGGCCTTATAAGCTTGGCACTTCTAGTTTTGTGTTTGTGGCATGTGATTTTTAGTTTCAGTACTGAAGTGGAGAACTTCTCCAAATCCTACTTGTGATTAACTTATTTTCTGAATGCATTCTTGAAGTTATGATATCACCTCTTACATGCTGTGGGAGCAGCTCTGTCTGAACTTCAGCAGCATCTCTGGAGAAAGGTGTGCTGAATGGCAAGGTAGTTTCTGAAAGCTTGTGGAACCAGTGGGGCAAAAATGTTCTTGTTTACCTACAGAAGTAGTTAAGGTTCCTTGCACCACTGCTTCAGGTGACCTTGTAAGAAGTGTGTGCAAAGTGGTGAGGAGGAGGGGAAGGTGGTGGTCCTATCTCTGGTCTAGTAAAGAGTGTTTCTCTTTAATAGCGAAAAGAAGATGGATGCAGAAGAGAGTAGGTATTATGGCCATCTGTTTTGGCAGAGGAAAAGATTGTTAATGGAATATTTTGATTTCTGAAGTTGCTTTGAGAATGTGCATACATAGCCATTATGCTGAAATGGGCAATATATTGCAGGGATGGTACCATGCATACTTTGTTAGTTTCCATTTTATTTATTGTAATTAAATCTTTGTTTCAGTGCAGTCCATTTTGTTTGTCCTCTTGAAATGCTGGACTATAAATGCTGTGACCTCTGCTTTTATTTATCCATTAGTATTAAATTTCATGTGCATCAACACAGCCCAGTTTAAAGGCAGAGCAAGATCTTGGGATTTATTTAAATTTTCTGTATCTGCTGTTCATCTCCAGTCTTGATCCAGCAAGTGTAACTAGAGGTGAACATTTACTGGTTGCATATCACAGTTGATTTAAGAAAGGCTTTTAAATCTTCTAAATTTAAATCTTAAAATTGGAGTACCTGCTGTAACTGTAATTAAGGGTATTTTTTTTACCTCTAGTAACACATGTAGAAATTTCATCAGACATCCTAGTGTGGTTCATTTCTACCCAAATAAGCATTGGAAGCTTCTTTCTCTTTCCAAAACAGGGACAATTAAAGTTGTAACTCTAAACTGCCATATGCTGCTTGTAACAGACTATAGATGTACTGCATGCATGCAGTAGAGAAGAAATTAATATATTAATGAGTTTGACTTTTTAATTTTTACGTGCATATACCTTGAGCTACAAGCCTAAATTGAGGGCCTGACCTAAAACTGCTATTGCTAATCTGGCCAGAGCACCCATTCTGAAGGGAGCTGGAAAACTGCTGACAAAGTGAACTGCATGAAGTGAAGAAGATTGTAGAAGCTGCTTTTGCATTCAGATAGCTAAACTGTGAAACTTGGTGTAGGAATAGCACTTGCCTTGGACTGTGTCCATGGTTGAGATGTTGGTAGGCAAGATGAGAATTACAGCCTTATTAACCAACTGAGTAGCTGAATTTTTTCTGTAACAGTTGAGCAAACTGAAAGAAAATTAAGTGGAGTCATGCTTGTCCTTTGCAAAAGGCTATTTTTATAAGAGAAGTAGTTCTTGTAGTGAAATTCCTCTGAACCAGTGCAGCCGAATGACATAAAACTAGCCATCGTAGTAGAGATCAATGCTCTTTTTTTTGTTTGTTTTGTTTTTGGACAGACCTCTGGTGATTAAGAATCTCTACTGAAATTATAACTGGGCTGTAGGTTTTCTTTTTTTATGTGGAAGGTTTAGTGGGCGACTCAGGTTTGAGATGGTGACTGTTTCTACGTTGAGTGATACAACGCAGATGATGCATTCAGAGCTTTGAGCAACCTGATCTAGTGGAAGATACCACTGCTGATGGCACAGGTGTTGGAACTAGATTTGAAGATTGCTTCCAACCTAGACCATTCTGTGAATCTGCAGGGATTTTCTGTGCAAATTTGGTAGTGTTAGAGGTGTAGAACTAGCTGTTACAATAGGAGTAGATACAGCAGACTTTTGCTATGGTAAAAAACACCACCTGTTTTTCTCTGGTGGATACAGTTTTTTTGATCTTTACAAATACAGTGTGTTGTGTAACCAAGTGAAGTTAGGATTACTTGTTTTGAAACATTTTTAGGTGTTCTGAAATGAGAAGTGTCAATGTTCTTGAAGAAATGCTAAGTCAGATTGCCTATCTTTGGAGTTAATTGCGTAGAATGATTCAATGCATCAGGTTTCTTGCTTGAAGCAGTGCATGAGAACATGAGTTGATAGTTTTTGTAGAAGTTGTTTTTTTTTTTACTTAAATTAACTGTGCAGTATCAGATCTAGCTTACACTTCTGCGTGTCAACCTTGAGTAATCTTTGAGTGTACTGAAAGAGTGTCCAAGATCAGTGACCTAATTTTTGTGGCTGCTGTTACTACTTGCTCAATTACTAAAATACTGAAAATTAATGACCATCTAATTGTACCTGTCCTCCTGTTTTATATGTTGGGTTGACTTGCCATTTTAAAATTTAATTTTTATATCTTTTCGTGACTTGTTTGACCTAAGATGGCTGTGGTTTTATCTGCGTAAATCTCAAAAAAACTGATTGTCAGGCTGTTAGGAAGAGCTGTAGACATGTGGTTATTCCTATGTTCAAATTAGGATAACTGTGAGTAAACTGCTATCAAATGCAGTACATGCAGGCAGGATTTCACATTGACCTACACAAAAGGATGTGAAATGGTACTCTCAGGAACCGCATGATACTGCCTGAGTAGCTTCAAACACTTAAATGTGAGTGGTACATGTTTGTGATGTGTATGGACTGAAGAGTTTGTTAATCCTCCTTAGAAAAATATAGAAATTGTACAGCAGGATTAATAGATGAGAATAAGAGCCTCAATTTCATGAAACATGGCAAGTGTTGTGGATGTAGCCAAGAGATAAATATTCCTTTGGTATCTGAATGCAGTGTGAATAGTTTGAATGGTTCCCAAATTTTGATTGTTACCCAGATTTATGAATTTGTAAAGCTAATCAGCCTTCTGATCTGTCTGTTTAAGGTATGCTTGATTCCATGTAACTTTCAATGCTGTTTGAAATCTCAGCGGGCCTGGCAGTGATGTCAGCAGCACCAGGGGCAGAAAGACATGGTGGGCAGTGAGCTGAGTTGGACCATAGAGACAGAGGGTGAGGGAAAGCCTTACTTTCCATGAGAACTGCTAGTCAGTGGGCCTGGTGTCCACAGAGATGGATAGTGCTCTTTCCCTCCTTGGAGAGTTTTCAGTCCGTACAGTATAAAGGCCTGAGCAATCTCACCACAGGGCTGATCATGCTGTGGGTGGGGGGTGAGACTGGAGATGACCTCAAGTTTCTTTCTGTCCCAGATGACTCATCTGTCTACCACTTGTGCTGACAAAACAAAATGTATTTACTGGACAGAGAACTGAGGCATGACAGAGTTTGAGTCTTATAAAAAAACCAAAAAACTCCAAGCTCAGCTGTGGTTGAACCAGAAACACCAACACAGTATAAAACTACTGGCTGTTCTTGCGAGTGCATTTCAAGGTGAAATTCAGTCATTTGCACAGGTTTAACAGCTGTAACACTGCTTTGACACTCTTCCAGTGCTTCAGTCTTTAGGCATTTGGGATAGTAATTGGACAAATAATATTGTTAGCTACTATCTGCTGCCCTTACGAGTCTACTTTACACTTAGAACATATCAGTCAGCACTTTTTCAAGAAACTCTTTTGTGAATGGTAGTAGACCCAAATGTTTACTAATTCTTAGAGATTGAATGACACTGTTCTTTTGAGAGAAAATAATTTAGTTGTCTTTTCCTCTGGGCAAGCTGGCTTATTAAAAGGATTAACAGTGATCTGTCCAAACTTGTTTTCCTGGTGGGGATCAGCCTAAAGGCAAACATATTTAGATTTTAAAGTGGTCTTAAGAGCCCTCTGGGAGCTGAAAGTATGTATCTTTGTGTGAACCACTTGAGAGCAGTGGCTGTCAGAAGGCTTTCTTGAAAATCCTTGAGGGCAGTTCTGGGCCAAATGACAATCCTTTTACAGCTGGAATGATTAGTATGATGATGTTAGTGATGGCCTCTCTGTGTAAGAGATGAGCTATAACAAGCAAGCTATTGGCCAACAGCGGCCTAATCTGTGTAAAGTAGAAGTTATTCAAAGTTGTTGGTTGTGTAACAGTTTAAATGTGAGATTTGCTACCGTTGTTTGGTTTGTTTTTTCTGTTTGGCTGTCTTTTTTTGAGAATACTGGTTCAAGTGGCAAAGAGTGTTTTGGGCTCACCTCTAGGAGAACACATCTGAGTTTTGGCCTTGTTTAGGCTTTTCAGACAGGCTGTATGATGTCCTGTTGATCAGGGTGTCTTGGTGTGGGTAATACCTGTCTTTGCTTGTTAGAACAGCTTTTGGTAGATTAGGAGAGGAAGTGTGGCTTAAAGGGAGATGAAAAGTGGGAAGATGTGGCTAATGAGTCAGGACACGGAAAATGGCTGAAAATCACAGCTTGAAGTAAGCCTGTTCATGGAGCAGTAGCAGTCTGATTTCTTTTATAGTGTATTAGACTTTAATATCCCTGTTTACCTTACACATTTTTAGCTTCTTGATTTCTGGAAGTGGCATTATGTAGTTAAATGGTAACATAAAGAGGGGAGGCAAAGGACTAGGTACGTATATGTGCTTTTATGGAAGGGGGACTTCTATATAGCAACTAAAAACTGTAATACCTTTGTCTAAAACTACTTTTGACAATAATGCTTCTGTCACATGCTTCTGCGTGTTATGAGCAGGTAATGTGTGAAAGGCATGCATCTTTGCCAATTAACAATATGCAACCAATTGATCACAACTTGTTTGTATCAACAGTACTTAATTTGCTATCCATTGTTCTGTGTTTTATTATACTGGGTGATCTCAGGAGGATTAGGATGCAGCGATGTGGGAAGGAACTCCTGGCCATGAAAGGAAGTGATAACAGAGAGGGCTAGGATTGTAAATAGTAAAGGTATTACTTCTGGCTCATGTATTTTAATAATAGCTAACTGTCCTTTTTCTGTGTTTACTTCACTTTGCTTCAAAATTATTTAACTTGAAATATGAGATGGACGTTTCTCTTAGACTTTGGAAGTAGGAAGGAATGGAATGTGTGTTTAAGCAGGTTATGCCAGTGTGTTCTGTGGGATAAATAGTAGTGGTCATGAAAACCAGGCAACTATTCGGAGGGTTATGGAGGATTGGAAAATGTGACTGAACATGAAGTTGTTCTTCAGCTTCACCTTCATACCTACGTTTTCTTCCCTGCCTGCTGTCCTTTGAGTGAAGTAATGTGAATGGCCTCTAAAAGCACAGAAAAATAAGGATCATAGAACAGTTTGGATTGGAATGGACCTTTAAAGGTCACATAGTCCAACTCCTCTGCAAAGAGGAGGGGCATCTTCAGTTTGCTCTGAGTTTCATCTAATCTGACCTTAAACATTTCCAGGAATGGGGCATCTACCACCTCTGCAGGCAGCCTGTTACAGTGTTCTGTCCATCCTTAAGTGTCAACCACACCATACAGCTTGGTGTTGACAATCTTGACTTGCCTTTCTAGTGTGTTCTGCCTCATGACCATTTTTTCCACAAAGAAGTTTGGGCTGTCTGTGCAGATCAAACCCATAATGGTTGCTGTCTTCTGTAGTCATGGTACATCTCAAAATGTATGCTAAGATAGGCACAAAATTTTTCTCCTTAAATTGGAGGAGCTAAGTAAAACTGCTCATATGGAACTGCTAGTAACTAGACATTGTAGTGTTATCCCAGAGGATTGTAATCAGTGGCACAGGCTGTAGTTGGAGGCCTGTCTGTGGTGGTGTCTCCCAGGGTTCAGTAGTGGGGCCAGTCTTGTTTAACTCACCCATCAATGACGTGGGTGAAGGGGCAGAGGCCTCCTCAGCAGTTTCACTGACAACACAAAGCTGGGAGGAGTGGCTGATACCCCAGAGGGCTGTGCAGCCCTTCAGAAGGACCTCAACAGGCTGGAGAGATGGGCAGAGAGGAACCTTCTGAAATTCAGCAGAGGCAAATGCAGGGTCGTGCACCCGGAGAGGAACAACCCCAGGCACCAGCACAGGCTGGAGGTGACCTGCTGGGAACCAGCTCTGTGGAGAAGGACCTGGGGGTTCTGGTAGACAGCAAGCTCTCCTTGAGCCAGCAGTGCTCTGCAGCACAAAGCCAGTGACATCCTGGAGTGCCTTAGGAGGAGCATTGCCAGCAGGTCAAGGGAGGTGATCCTGCCCCTCTATTCTCCTGGGTAATACTGCATTTGGAACGCTGTGTCCAGATCGGAGAGACATGGAGCTCCTGGAGTGGGTCCAGCAGAGTGTGACAAGGATGATTAAGGGTCTGGGGCATCTGTCTTATGGGGAAAGGCTGAGGGAGCTGGGCCTGTTCAGCCTCACAAAGAGACAGCTGAGGGGGGTCCCCATCAATGTCTATGAGTACCTGCAGGGAGGGTTTCAAGAGATCAGAGCCACGTTGTGGTGCAGAGCAATAGGATGAGAGGCAGTGGGGAGAAATCAGTGTACAGCAAGTTCCACCTGAATAAGAACATCTTTACTGTGCATATGACTACACACTGGAATGGGCTGTGCAGAGAAGTTACAGAGTCTCCCTCACAGATATTCTCAAGAGCTGTCTGGATGCACTCCTGTGCAACAGTGCTCTAGGATGAATCTGCTAGAGCAGGGAGGTTGGACAAGGTGACCCCACTGTGGTCCAACTTCACCTGTTCTATGATTAACTTCAGTTTTGGCCTAGCAGAATGAGTGGTGAAGTCTTGTTTTCTCTCCCTTTCTGATTCCCACTTTTCTCAGGATAAGCTTATTGCTCAGGATTTAATCCTGTGAGTAATTTTGATGCACTGGAGTGACCAAACAGATGGTGGTGTGAAAACAGGGTACCTGTTTTTATATAGAGAGTTCAGTCTGCAAAGTATTTAAAACTTCTTCCCACACCGCACTGAGTCTCCAAGCGATTTCTTTGTCTTTCCCTCCAGAGATTTTACAATTGCAAGGCAGATCTTTCACCTGGCACCATTCCACTTCACTGCACACCAGTGACGGTTTGCACAGCCTCTCTCTCTTCCTGGCCCACAGGGCCAATTGCTCTAACTCACTTTCTTTTACTTTTTCTCCTCTCTTAGAGAGTATATAAAGTAAAAGTTTCAAAGCTGCTCTCAGCTCCGGCTCCATGATTTGCACTGAGCCGCTTTCCTGATGGAATCACAGCAGCTTACCTCCTCTTCCCTGCACGATTTTGCTGACCACGCCCCTCTCAGCCGACCACGAGCGGTTTTGCTGACGGGCTTCCCCAGGAACCAGCCGACCAGATTCGGTTTTGCTGATGCCTCTCTCTCAAATTCAGCCGATCGCTGCAGGGCTGAACTCTCCGCTCCGCACTGTCTGAACGAGCCTCAGTCCCGAGCCGGTACTGAACGAGCCTCAGTCCCGAAACTAGGATCAAAGCCGCCAAACGCGAAGTCTTCAGGGAGAATTTTACCGCATCTAAGCTAAATTCTCCGGGGGTCACACAGCATCTAAGCAAGACCCCGTGGGTCCTTACCGCATTGAAGACAGACCCAGCCCACGTCCGGACGCTTCAGCATTTAAGCTAAAAAGGGCAACACACAGGCATTCTGTCCCTGTTCCAGGCACCAGATGAAAACAGGGATTCTCCTTTTTATATAGAGAGTTCAGTCTAGACAGACGTGGCTCCAACCAGTATGATCAATACCACGAATTCTGGTTTATTCGAACTAAGATGGCAGTTTTTATACATTTCTATATAGTTTACAATTCGGATAGCTCTTTCATTGGCACACAGCAGAGAGAAGAATGCAAACAGACATTGCTGAACTCACTCTTAAGGTTGCTAACAAACACACACTAACAAGGCTATTCAGTGACCTTCACAGACCCTATTATCTGTCTGTGACACCTTAACATAATTTCTAACTGCGCCACAACTTTGGCTAAGTAATTTTAACTGCGTCAAAGGCTGCAGGCCTCAGGACAGGCCTCAGCTGGGGTAACTCAGGTCTGAGCAGCTCATTCTCTAGGACAATTCTCTGCAGTGGTGGGGCTAGCAAACATCCAACTATGCAAATAAAATGTGGGAGTGATGATATGAAGAACTTTGCTCCTGTCTATGCGAGCTGCTGAATCCAGTTGTGAACAAGTACCAAAGCCACTTGAGAAGCCTGGATAGAGACTGATAATGTAGGGAAGGCTAAAATCTCCAGTTGTGTAGTAGTCAGATGAAAGTCTTGCATGTCCTTAGTTAATGGTTCTTCTGTGACTAAGTGTTGAGATTGTTCTGCCACAGAGGCTCCTCACTAATATCTAGGAGAGATCTTCAATCTCATGCTTTCCAAGTAACATCAAGAAGGAGTTGTATAAAAGGAGTACTTGACCACCCTCTTCTAGAGAAGCTGACATGAATTTTTAGACATCTTTTCAGTCCAGTGAGTTGTAATAACTTTACAGCTTAGTTAAAAATAGCCTCACCTCAATGTCCATTTCTGTAGCAAATCAGGATAATGCCATCAATGTGTTAAGGTGAGTGTCACTTGGCATGCTCTTGGAGGCAAGCAACTGGCAATCTCTGTGGCTCTTTCTCTAAAAGTGTACTGCTTCCTGACAGTTACCTGCAGTATACTTTACTGGAACCGCGTTGCTGTTTTTTGAAGTGTTTATGACCTACTGTACTGTATAGGTATAGCCAGAGCACAGCCTTTTTCTGTCTAGTCAATATTTTCCTGCATTTTTTTTTTTTAAATTTTATTATGAAACTTGCTTAAGCTAAGTGTATTCATCCTTGAAACCTGCAATACTCCTGCTGTGTAACAGTAAAACATCATTGGAAATGATGCAAAAACCCAGACACCTGTGTTTTCTTCCCCTCTTTCTCCACATCACAGATACTTTGGCACAAAATGAATTGTGTTAACATGAGTTGTAGGTGACCCTGGGATTTTGCATATTTCTCACTCTAATTTGTGAGAAGCAGATAGCAGGTGTTTTCTGAAGTTGTTGAACTTCTATGTCATACTGTCTAATTTGGAGACAGAAGTGGGACCTGTGAGGCCTTCAGGTAGCTGTATTTGCTGTGGGACCTCCTACCAATGAGAAAATTGTTGATCCTGCAATTGTATACTCCTCAATTCAGTAGCAATAAGCTATCGCTGTTCATGTTAAGAGATCAATTGTATTCATTTTTTCGTATGCATTTCCTGCTGAATTAATGCAAGATGAATTGAGAAGTGGAATATGCAACTGTGGTGGTGTTCTCTCATGTGCGTGACCTGCTGCGTGGAGCTCTCAGAAGCAGAGGTGGCCTCTTGTGAATAGCTGTGTCTGGTTCTGGAGTGTGTTGTTTCTCCTTCTCCAGCATTTACTAAGCCAAGTGGTAAGGCTACAAAAGCCAGAGCCACTGCTGATGTTGCAGGACTGTTTCTACTTTGTTCTTCATGCCTCCTTGTGCATGATGTGTGCGACATTGCAAAACCATATTCTATGTGAAAAATACAAGTGCATGGAATTACCAGCAGAATTAAGCACAGTGTTTGATTTGTTCAATTTGAATTATTTGCTTCTTGATACAGGTCTGTTAAATAGGGTCTGTTTTTTGGTATAGGTATTTGGTGAAAGTCAGGTTGTAGACATTAAGCTAGAATTAGTTAGAAGATGTCTGACTCAAGTGGTATTACTAGACTGTTATCCAGTCTTTTTCTCCTTTATCATTTTGCAGCAGTGTTTTAAAATTTCTCATTGTGGCATCCATCAGGATGCAGGGTGGTTGGTGGAAGCAAAACTACAGTTAACAGGCAAATAAGTTAGAGGTGCTGGGTAGCTCCAGCACTGGAGAGGTGGTTGTAACAGAAAAACACAAGTGTACTCAGTATAGCAGGTGCTCCAAGCAAGAAAGAATTAAGCAGGTGCCCATGGTGACCATGGAATTACTTCAGTAATTCCAGCTGTTAATTTTACAGCTGTAAAACAGTGCTTTTAGGAGAAGTCTGTGGAGACTCTAATGAGGAATTACATAGGAAGATCTGATGTGTACAGGGGAAAAATCGTACAAAGTCAGAACAGTGATGATGAGCTTGCACAGTGGATCATGCAACAGTTGCTGTTTGAGGTGGTTTCCTTCTACATCAGTTCATTCCTATGTGTGTTTTTGCCCTTCTTTTTAAAGCATGCATACAGCTGTTCCTTAGCATTGAAGAATTCAGTTCTGAAGCCTCTGTAAAGGCATGTCACATCTTGTCTGTCTGTGGTTGATAAAGAAGCTGTCACAAACAGCCTTGAGGAGGTAGACTGCAGTAGAAATGTCAGAAAAGAGCTGGGGAGGTATATACCAACTCAATATTCAAGGAGTTGTATCTTTATCAAAAATTTTGAAGCATACAGCTTTATTTTCCAGACTTCCTGACTAAGCCTGGTAATTCATTAATTGCACTGATTTTCTTAGAAAATGAAGGTAGTGTTGGCAGGACTGTTCTGAAAGAAATGTCTTGACACAGGTCTTGCATTTACTTACCTATTTATACTGGTAACAGTGGCAAATCTATCAGCTTGGGGGGGAAAGTGGGACTTTTTAGGAAAGAATACGCTATTCTCCTGAGCATAAGTGGAATTCTTTATGTACTCTTGAGAACACTGTTGTTTTGGTCCATGTTCTAGAATGTATTTCATCTGATAAACTGGAGAATGGAACTGTGTGATAAGTGGAAAACTGTGTAAATAGTTGTAATATAATGAGTTCATAAAGAGCAGTATTGAACTGATTTTAGAAGCTGACTGCTGGTTTGCCAGGTAATTTTTCTGGAGTCTAGTGTTTGTTAATTCTTTCTCCGTTTATGCCAGTGAATGGTATAACACAAGTATATCCTTTGTTTTACTGTTGGTGCTTTCTCTAAGGGTGATTTTAAAGGTATCAGTCTATTCACAGGATGTATGGGTGATATATTATCCTTTTACATTCATGTGGATTATATCACAATGCTAGTTGGAAACTTGACTAAAAATAAAAAATACTAAACCAAAAAATTACTGAAAGCACCTTGGTCTGAGCCATAAATTCTTAGGTATTCCATAAGGCTCTCTTCTGTTTTTTCTCATTGCGTTATCTTGCCTGTTGTGCAGTGTTGCTGTTGACAGAATTGTGGAAGGTAAAAGTTGATGTGTAGGTGTACCATAATGTATTCCAGTACCTGCAAATGCTCTTGAATGTTAAAGAAATACAGTGTAAGTGAACACTATTTGTCATTACAGGTGAAATAATAGGATGACATGGAAACCTCTGAAAAGATATTTCTCTACTTGCAGAAAAACAGGACACAGATGTGATGTATTCTTGTGTTCAGTGCTGTTCTCAGTGACTGGAGTTGATGCTAGTGGTTAATATCCCTCTACTGCATACTTTAGCTTTTTTAATATATTAAAAACTATTAAAGGTACTTACATTGTATTTATGACTGAAATGATTTAGATGGGCAGGCACTTTAGGAGCTATTCTAGTTCAGTCCTTAGTTTAAAGCAGGGTCAACCTAGAGCAGGATGCCCCAATCAATGTCCAGTTGGGTTTTGGATGTCTCCTGCTCTGCCCAGAGAGTCTGTGTGCTCTGTGGGCATTGTTCTGTGCTTGTCAGTGTTAGTAGCTGTGGGAATATGTTCTTGTATGTTTAAACATATGTTGTCCTGACACTGGATACCTCTAAAAAGAGTATCTCAACCTGCTCTACTCCCCTCCATCTGGTATTTGGTCTTACCAGTAAAGATCAAGGCTAAAGACAGACAAACTCAGCTTCTTCCATGTCTATTGTCACCAGATTCTCTGCCCTATTCAGCAGAAGGCTCAAATTTTGTGTAGTTTTTCTGCCTTGCTTTTTCCAGACAGCTTTCTAAAGCTCCCATGTCTCTAGCAGTGCTGGTTAGTTGTATTAGCTTCAGCAGTTTTAAAGTACACATCATGTAATCAATCAACTTGCTAGCAGTATAAAAAAAAGCACAGAATTGTTTTTCCTCCCTCTGTATCAAGATACAGATCCTTGGTTTTTAAGAGTCAATGTGACTGGCTGGTTTTAGTTCTGCTTTTCACACTCTTAACAAAAAGAGATAAAAAATAAATATCTGTAAAGAACTACAAAATAAATTTCTGTGATGTACTGAAAAGTTAACATGCTTTTCATCTTATCTAAGTGTAGTTAATATTCTTGTGTTTAAAGATACAACTTGAGTAAGTGAAAATAGTGTTTAAAAAGTGAAAATAGTAAGTTTAAAATAGCGTTACACCATGAGTATTACTCAGTTTCTTCTGCAGGATGTTAGGCTATGGTTGGAGACTTAATGTGGTATAGAGTGCATGGTTCGGTACTCTTTTTTAAATTAGTCTTTCATTTGTAATCTACTTTCCATGTTGTGACTTGTGTGACAAGGATGCAATATTACTAGAGATCTGGTTTTGGAAAAGCTTTGGATGTGCAGTATCAGCTAAGTTCTTGTTTTGAGGACTTGCCTGAAAAATGTATCTGGTTGGTCTGCATGAAGTTAGTTTTGACCTTGTTAGAAAGCAAATAACCATCAACTATGTCTAGAGTTTGATTTTGGTCTCAAATCGTTAGTGGCAAAACCTTGCACTACCTAAACAGTTGTTCAGATAGAGAGGAAAAAAAATCAACTTCTGTGTTTCAGAGAGGGAGTAAAGTGCATTATATGTTATCAGCAACATCCTCTAATAAAATGATGAAGACTGGAGACAATTGATAGCTGAGTAAATTTGTACTAGGCTTGTTGCATGATACAACAGAAACTATTGCCAAATCTCAGGGAACGTTTTTGCCACAGCTGTCTCCTCATCACTTTTGCAGCCTTTGACTGAAAATGTTTTGGGGGTAAGAGCTCTATATACATAAGCTTGTTAGAGAAGTTCATTTCCACTGTGTTCAGGCTTTGCTAATCCTTGGACTTGTAATCTGCATGTGAGACTCCTCGAATTGTAGTGGAGCCTGAAGTTGTACTAGGTGGTTCTTATTTAGAGAGATGTCTGTTTCTTTTCATAAGTTTGTGTTTTACTTAAAAGCTTGATGGAAGAAATACTGATTTTTAATATTCCTTGAAAATTTTGTCCGCATACTGGCATTTACCTTTTCTACTTGTGTTTGACATTGAGGATGCTACATCATGGCTTTCTGTCTGTGAACGGATGTACCAGTGAAAATTACAGATAACACTAAAGACACAAGTAATTTTCTTGTTACAGAAATAGCTAGGTATCTTTTCTGAGCCAGTGCTCTAGTATCACTCCTCTATTTTTGACAAACTCAAGCATTTTATCATCCTAAATTAAATGAATTCTAAATAAGGGACAAAAATACTACTAATGAGACTAGAAATAAACTTCCACAAGTCTTTGAGCTCAGCAAGAAGGTTTTGTAGTACTTGTCAAAGTCACCCCTGTAAAAATTATAAAATGGCTTGAGTTGAAGATCATGTTGATAGGGACACTTTCCACTATACCAGGTTGCTCAGAGCTTCATCTAGCCTGGCCTTGAAAACTTCTAGGGATGGGGCATTCAGAACTCCAGGCAACTTGATCCAGTGCCTCACCACACTCACTGTAATGGTTTTCTTCATAATATCTAATCTAAACCAACTTCTTTCAGTTCGAAGCCATTTCCCCTTGTCTTGTCACTGCTTGGCCTTGTGAAAACTACTGGAAAGCTGCAGTTAGGTCACCTACTCTTCTTCCGGGCTGAGCAGTCCCTGTCTTTCTTTGTAGGAGAGGGCCTCCCTCCATCCCTCTGACAAATTGTGTGGCACTCATCTGAACTCACTCCAGCAGTTCCATGTCCTTCCTGTGCTGGGACCCCAAAGCTGGATGCAGGGTTCCAGGTGGGGTCTGACCAGAGCAGAGCAGAGGGGCAGAATCCCCTCCCTCCCCTGCTGCCCACGCTGCTTTGGATGCAGCCCAGGACATGTTTGGTTTTCTGGGCTGAGAGTGCCCATGGCTGGGTCATCTGCAGCTTCTCACCCACCAGCAACCCCGAGTCCTTCTCACAGGGCTACTCTTGATTTGTTCATTCCCCGGCCTGTGCTGATACATGGACTTGCTGTGACCCAGATGCAGCACGTTGTACTTGTTCTTGTACCTTGGTCTTGTTAAATCTCATTAGATTCCCACTTTATGACCTTACCCAGTTCCCTCTGGATGGCATCTCTCTCTATTTTGACAAGTTCAGCCATTGAGAGGTGAGTAGAATAGAATGGTGCAGCATACCAAAGGCATGATGAAGTATCTTTATATCTCTGGATAAGTTTTATAGAAAATACCATAGCTTCTGGGCTGTGGCTGTGTGAGAGTGTACTGGTTTTGTCTGGGGTAGAGTTAATTTTCTTCACAGTGGCTAGTACGGAGCCATGCTTTTTTACAAAGTACTTTTGTACTTGTGCTGAACACAGGTACTGCCACACTGGTGAGGAAGTTGGGAATGCCTGGGAGCATTTGAGGGGAGATACCACCAGGACAGTTGACCCAAACTGACCACAGGGACATTCCAGACCATGTAATCTCATGCTTAGTATATAAAGCTGGGTGAAGGGGATAATGTTTTTAGTTACAGATTTTGTCTTCCCAGTAACCATTACATGTGATAATGGTCTGCTCTCCTGGAGAGCAGCGTAGCTTTTGTGATGCAGATAGAAACTCCTGTGCTTGAACAGGTTTTGGTTGAAATAGGGTTTTTTTGTGTACAAGAAACAGTAAATGTCTATTACCTATTTCTGTGGTAGAAAATGGTGATGAAAAGTAGAAGACAGATTGAACCTGTGTTAGGGTAGCCTTTCAGAGTAAGTCTACTAGACTTGCAGTTTCAGGAAAACAAATCCAGTGAGAACATCCAGGCTTTCATGATTCTTTCTCTGAAGTCTTAAGCTTAAAGAGGAACTGACCATCTATTTTAGGTTGTTTGTAACTGTCAGTGTTTAAATAACTTCATTGTGTGCCAAAGTTTTGAGTCCTATGTACCAGTTGAGCTGAGCAGATAAAAAGAATAGAAAACAGAATCAAAAGCACTTTGGCAATCTGTACAAAAATGAAGCGTTATGAGCTGAAAGAAAGTCACTATTTTGTGCCTTATGTCCATTAACACTTCCAGTAAGTTTGAATCATTCATTATGTGAGATTTCCTAGTTGTGAGACAGTGTTAACCTCTGTATGACAGATTGTGGTGAGGAAGAAGGTAAGTGTTTAACTCAGTGAGGCCATGGATTGAAATATAAATAAACCTGAATGCCAGTGGAATAGTCAAGGCATGAAACAGACTCTAAAAACTGACTTAATAAAGGGATTGGATAGGGTGGTAATTTGGGAAAAGTAAAGTTGGTGTAGCATGTTTGACATACCCTGGCATGGTTTCCAGTTTTGTTTGTTTGGTTTTGTTTTTTGAGTTTAAATTTCTTTTCAGGCACCAGGTAGTAGGTTGCACAGCAGGCTGGGTATCTAATGGGTCTGGACTTCCTTTCTTTTTTGAACTTTAGTTGTTTCTGTATGAAAACAACTGCTCTTAAAGTGAGATTTTATTTTTTTTCCCCACAGAGAATAAAGAGGAGCTTTTAGAAGTCTCTTGTGTGACGATTTATCTGCTCAGAATTGGATGAGATTGTTAATACTCATATATGAAAGATGAGAGGAAACCTACTTGAAGAAACAGCTTGTCTCTTGCAGCATTTTTTTGTGCTAGAGGTTTATTGGAGCAGTGTCAGGAAGCAAAGGGTTTGCCATAGATTTGAGACATAAAACTGATGACACTGGTAATTGTGAGTAACTTTTGATGCCTGTAGATGGCGGCTGGTTACCTCTGTCAGATTTGAGGTTTTTCATACTTGTGCAGACACGATACAGTTGGACTTCTGAAACTTCAGGTGTAGGAAGAGTTGCCGTTTTGTTTACAGTTGCAAGTGGGATGTCAGGGATTATTGTTATGAAAAGACTAAAGAGAACTGCAAGGCTGCTAAGTGTTTCACCTGGGAGTGCCCTGTATAATTAACTCATAGTTGTGGGGGGTTTTATCTTCCTGATTTGTATCTTTGTGTATGTATAGTGCTCATAACAATTCAGGGGGGTCATTAGCAAGCTCTGACACTTACCACAGTACCCTAGACACAATGGAGGTCTTGTGTGGCAGCAGTGAAAGAAGGGCTTTTACAACACTCGCACTGAGGAGAAATGAGGTTGTTGGACGAATGTGTCCAAACAAATTCAAACGAGTGTTTGACTTAGTAAAGTCAAACATAACGTCTTGATTTTGCATTGCTAACACCTACAGTCCGATGTGTCTGTGTTCTGCCCATCTTTCAGGGAAAGGTCCCTTGCAAGTAGGTCATGGGGACTGCTGTTCAGTTATTCTGGACTTTCTCAAATCACTGAAGTGTGTAATATTCTAGCTGCCATGACAGGGAGGTGGTTCAAATGATTTTCACCTAAAATGGAAAGTTAGAAAATTACTTCTCACTTAAACCTAGCAATGGTCTCCTTGAGTTACTAGCTCTACAAAAGTTGAACAAAATACTCTGATGGTGAAGTAGCTGAGGAGTGATAGTGGAGGGTTGAGTATGTTGCATTGCATTATTTAAATTATGTAAATTTTAATAAAGTGCTAAGGTAGCAGCTAATGGTATCTTATGGAATCTCAGAAAGGTTAAGTGTTGGAAGAGATCTCTGGAGATCATCCAGTTCCACCCCGCTGCCAAGGCAGGGTCACCTAGAGCAGGTAACACAGGAATGTGTCCAGGTGGGTTTGGAATGTCTTCATACTTCCCTGAGCAGCCTGTTCCAGTGCTCTGCCACCCTCAGTATAAAGAAGTTCTTCCTCATCTTGGGGTGGAACTTCTTGTTTGTTCTCCATTCTGTCTCTGGGCACCACTGAAAAGAATGTGGTACCATCCTCTTGGCACCTGCCTTTGAGATATTTATATGCATTAATAACTTTTATATGCATTAATGCACTCTTCTGCAGACTGACCAGGCTCAGTTCCTGCAGTCTCTCCTCATGAGGGAGATGCTCCAGGCTCCAAATCACCTTTGAGGCCTCTACTGGACCCTTTCTGGTATCTTCTTGTCTGTCGTCTATTAAGGAAGCCAGAACTGTACCCAGCCCTCCAGGTGTGACTTCAACTAGATGATGGGAAGGATCACCTCCCCCCTTACATGGATAGGATTTCACATCCATTGACATATTTTGAGATCTTCTTGATCTTTTTCAAGTTCTTGAGGTAGATTTCTATGTTGACTTTTTAGGAATGAAACAAAGAGGTGGTGGAGTATCCCATTGTCAGAGATGCTCAGAAGCTGTCTGGATGTGGTCCAGGACAGCTGGCTCTAGTTAGCTTTGTTTCAGAAGGGCAGTTGGACCCAGTGGTCCCCAGAAGTGACTTCCAACCCTGAGTGATCACTGTGTAAATCTGTGGTTTAGGTAGTCAGGTATTCTAAGAATAGTGTATGTGATGCTTTATTGAGCAGAATTTCAACTTTGGAAAACTTGTGGGAAACAACACATGTAATTGCTGGAGCAACTACAGAATTTGAAGCATGACAGGGTCTGCAAAATCAGAAAAGTCTCTTGTCTCTGTTCTGCGTGTAGATTCTTTAATCTTCTCTAATAATTCAAATACAGCCAGCAACAAGAACATCAACAACAGAGAAACCAAAACAAAAAGCAAAAATAAGCCAACCCCCCAAAACAAGGAAAAGAACCCCATACCACAAACTTGTTAAATTCCACTTTTTTGCAGATGAACTTGATAAACAAAGGGATTAAGCATTCATGTTGTTCCTTACTAGGACATTAGTATTTTTCTCATTTGGTAAGAATACAAAGTTGATGTGATAAGTTTAGGAAGTTCTCCATGACCAGCTATCTAGGGCTAGAGGAAGAAGTATGGTGTACAGTTGGGGATTCCAGACAAAAATAAGTAGTCAAATCTAGGTCAATAGCACTGACAATGTTGGGATGTGTACTGTATGTATAGAAGCCACTTCCTCAAAGCTGCTGAGAAGCACCCGGTTAGAGCAGGATGTAAGGGTTGATAGCTGATAGCTTTTTTAAAAAACATAAATGAAGCTTTCAAATATACAAGGTTTGGAAGTCAAGATAATGTGTAACAGAGCGGTCTCAACCTTGAGATCCCCTGATGAAGATTTTGTTGATTTCTTCTTGTTATTACTTGGGTTGTATTGATGTGCTTTAACATTTTATGTCAGTTTTTACTTGGGATATCCTCCTGTTCTTCTTGATGCATCCTGTAAATATTTGTAATAAAACTTCAAGTTGTTGAGGCTTCAGTTCCTGTATTTCTAAGCTTTCAGGAGCACCTGTGTTTTACTAGAAAAACTTGACTCCTATTCTTTATGGTTTGTACTCTTGTGCAGCATCAGTGTTTGGGGAACAGCTTCATGGGGTGAAGGAGTTTGTTTCATGAAGGTGGTAATAAGAGTGTTTGTCTCCATAATGGACTCCCAAGATCCCATGATTATTTGCTGTTCAGTTATTGAATCACAAACACTTGGCTAAAAACCAGAAGGAACAAGCAGTCCCCGAAGCAGATTGCTCCCTGAGGTGAGCAGAATCTGCTAGGTCAGCTTACACTGGTGCAGTTTATTCTGGTTCAGGTAATCCAATTGTGATAGGATTTCAAAACAACTGATGCCACTTTTCTCCACTTGCTTTTCAAGTGCACTCTCTCTGCCACCTGAATTACCTCTACCACTTACTGCTTTCTTAGTTCTCTTGAAAGATTCCTGCTGCTTCTTTTCTGTGCCCTGTCTCAATGCAGAAATTCACCTTAAGTCATACCTCTTCTTAGTGCCTCAGAGAAGGGACTTGTTAATAATGTTATTCTGTATAGCTAATCCACTTACTGTAGTGGATTCTGTAGAGAAATGGATCAATCTGCATTTTGCATAAGCAAAACAGAATGTAACAGACTGGTGTGACACTTGTGAGACTGCATCACTTACTGTTTTTTAAAATACTGGAAATAAGAATAGTTTTGTGGATTTTTTTTCCTCGTCTGCCATTTTATTTTAGTTTTTGAGTTACTATTCAGAGACTGTTTCTCACCTGACACTTTTGGTTTTGGGACCCTGTGGGAGGTGGTAGGGGGAGAAATAGTTGGTACGTGTTTTGTAAATCAGCTATGGGGAAGGACGTCACTAAGCATTTGTGTCCTTTTTGAAATTCTCTATGAATTAAGTGGTTTTGCTAGTGTGTGAAAAATTAAAAGGGGGAGAGAAATACAAGAGAAATTCTGGGGGAAACGGTCTTTCTAATTTTAGCCTGTAGTGCTTGGGCATACTAAGATATTTCCAAAATCCCTGTTAGTGTCTCTTCCTCTGGAAGAATGTTTAAAGGCACTGCTGCTATATGTTAGAAATCGATATGGGTTAATTTACCTCTTTACTTGAGGTTTACCCACCTTCCTTCTGAAGGGTTTACTTAAGAATGCTGACTTAATTGTACATTTTCTTTGATAAATGAAGTAGAAAGCTCAACACTCTCTGTACGGTTGCACAAACAAACAAAAAAAAGTAATTTATTAACTTCCTGGAACAAAATGCTTTTTGTCTCAGTCATTGTTTTCCCTGTGTATTTGCAAATCTTTACATGTGTTCTACATACTTCTGTGGAACAAAGTGCAGCTGTTGAGTTAATTGGTGAAGTTTCTTGTTTTCAGTGTAAGTGCCACTTTTCTGTTACCAGAATTGGAAAGGAGACCTTTAATCTTACTGATTTTTTTCTTAAACGGTGCTTTTTGGAGCACCTGGTATGAATCCATCTTAGTCAAAACTGAAAACATTGAGTAGCTTTTGAGGCTTCTCCTGCACCACATCCTACACTCTCCTCTCTCCTTTCTGACATAAGAGGAAGAAGGTGGAGCAAGTGCATTTAACTTAATCTTTAATACTTCAGTTTACTCACAATGCTTTTTGATTTATTTATTTTACATACTGTTCTGTTTGAGACTAGAAAATTTGCATATGGAAAAGTACACATGAAATTTTGGAAAAGGGTATAGATGAAGTTCCTGATGGAACACTGGTCTTAAAAAATGAACTTAAACATACTAGTATATTCAAAGGCCAAATTCCAGTGGGGAGAACTGACAGTATTTTAGAGAATTAAGCTTGGTTTTTAGTAATCTGTCAGTGAGACTTCCTGTGCGCTGTACACGTTTGCTCATTCTAAATAAAACTTTGACATAATTTTTTGTGGGAATCCCTAAATTATTTTTGTGTGATTATGTAGAGCTAATGCATTTTTTTAACTGATATTTAACCAAGTTGCATTAAGACCTGAGATTTTTAGATCGCCCATAGTCACTAGTTGTACAGATGTGCGTGAAGACCTTGCAGGCAGCTCCGGGTGTTCTCCTGTCTTCCATGTGGCAGATTACAAAGTTTGTGTATGAGTTATCATTACAAGTACTCTATAACTCTTGTTCAATGTTTAAAGCAGGTGAGTACTTCAAGGATCAATGAAAGCAGACATTCTCTGCTAACAGCCCGAGTGTTTGAACGTATCAAGTAGCATACCCTGCCCAATACCCTCTTGATAATACATCCTGGAAGTTACAAAGGCGGGGGAAGGTGGTGGTGTCTGTTGGTTTTGTATGCTTAGCTACACTACAGGGATCATTCAGTAGCTGATGCTGAGCACAACCAACTGAAGGATGCTGGAAAGCTGGAGGATGTTCAGCCACTGAGCTCTCTCACTTACTGCAGTAATATGCTTTTCTTTGTGGTTCATTAGTTGCAGCTGCAGTGAATTAGAACTAGGTTAAATAAACTCACTAATCTGCTTTGAATGTTCTAGGTATTTTTGTCAAAAGTTACAGGCTTGCTTTATTTTCAGGCCCTTACTGGGAAGAACGGGTAGTTATGGAAGCTAAACAAACTCTGAAGGGTCACAGTTTTTGAGTTTAAATTATGTTAGTCCTAAAAATTATCCCAAATTGCATTTTTTTATGCAGGAGATAAAAATCAGCTGAGGAACTGGTAGTTTGGAGACACCCATGTGATTTCTCTAACCTCTGATGCTTAACAGTCTAAAAATAGTTGCCATATGGGTTGTCTTTATTGTGAGGACAGCCTCTGCTAGTTGAGAACCTGTGTTTAAGCACTTTCTGTGCCTAAACATTTTTTAGCTGTTTCTTATCTAAGTGAAATTGTCTTACGGCTTTAAATGAGAGCTGCTGTCATTGTCCAAAGATGTTGAAGAAAAGGGAGTTATTGTCTCTGAATTTAATAGAGATGGTTACAACAGCATTGTGTGTTCTTGTCTCTACTTGGGTGTATTTTAGATCTCTGTTTAAAAATAAATAAATAAATAAATTGATGTTACACTTGCAAAAATGCAGCAAAATAAGACTAACACCTGGCTGAATTTGTTTCAAGCCTTTCTGTTATGGTTGTTTAACTTTTGGCAACCTACTGAGATTCTGTGGGTTGGTAGAGGCTATTTGGAGATGTGCATGCCAAACTCTACTTCATCAGTTCTTCTTTGTCCTGTAGGGAGTTTAGACATAGCTGAGACAAATAACAGAATATTTGATACTTGCTTATGTTGAGTCCATTTTTCAGTAAGCTGTTGTATATGAATAATCTAATAGAGCAGTAGCATATCCTTTCAAGGTATGCAGTAAAGAAAGCTAAGTCTAAACTTGTACAGGCTTCTGTGGCAGAGGTTATAATTAGTATATATAGACTCTGGTATTTTTCTGGTTTGAGTTTGCAGTAAATTTGGGAGATAAGTTCCCAATAGTCTATTTTTTTTTTCAAAAGGGAAAGAATTACTATATTAAAAGCTCTTTTCATAATTAGTCTAGTGATGCTTGATGGCAGGTCCTTAGTGTCACAATACTGCTCTTACTTATTTTTGTGGTATCCCAGTGTTAACCCTCCTTTTGTCCTTGCCTCTTCCAATGTCATAGACAGTAGATAAAGTGACATTCGACTTTGTAACTTTAACCTTGACTTTAACTTTTTCAACTTTTCCATTCACTGACTTTTTCGAAGTCTTTTCAACATCAGGCTGTGGTATGGTTAAATGAACTTTGACAGTCACAAGATTAAAACCAGTGTTCTTTTAGTATTTTTTCTACAAATTTTTAGAATTATTAAGGTTTGAAAAGACCTCCAAGATTATTGAGTGCAGCCTTTGACCAGACGTGACCAAGTCAACTAAACTGTAACACTAAGTCTAGTCATTTTTTGAGCATTTGCAGCAATCGTGAACTACACTCCCTCACTGGGCACCCCATTCCAATGTATAACAATCCTTTCAGTGAAGCAATCCCTCCTGATGTCCAACCTGAATCTTCTGGCCCAACTTAAGGCAATTTTCTCTTGTCCTCTTGCTGGTTGCCTGGAAGGAGACTGACCCTCACCTGGCTACAGTCTCTTTTACAAGTAGTTATGGAGAGTGGTAGGGGCTCCCCTGAGCCTCCTTTTTCTCCAGATGGAACCAGAACTCCTTCATCTGCTCCTCATGGGACTTAATCTCCAGACCCTTCACCAGCTCCTTTGCCCTGCTCTGGACTTGCTCCAGCATCTGTGTTTTTCTTGAAGTGAGGGGCCCAGAACTGGGTACAGGACAGTCTCCAATAAATACCAGGAAGCCATTGGCCTTCTTGGCTACCTTGGGTATGCCCAGGGTCATGTTCAGCCAGATGCCAGTCAGTACCCCTGGGTCCTTTTCTGCTGGGACACTTTGCAGGCAGTCGTCCCTAACGTGTAGCACTGTGTGGGATTGTTCTGACCCAAGGCAGGACCTGGCATTTGACCTTGCTGCACTGGACACACTGGCCTTGGCCCGTGGATCCAGCCTGTCCATGTCCCTCTGCAAAGCCTTACTGCCCTCCAGCAGATCAACACTCCCACCCACTTGGTGTCATTTGAGAACTTAACTGAGGGTGCTCTTTGTCTATTCATCCAGGTCACAGATA
>VXBB01023812.1:61131-78518 GCA_013399915.1 Illadopsis cleaveri
GGATCCAGCCTGTCCATGTCCCTCTGCAAAGCCTTACTGCCCTCCAGCAGATCAACACTCCCACCCACTTGGTGTCATTTGAGAACTTAACTGAGGGTGCTCTTTGTCTATTCATCCAGGTCACAGATAAAGGTATTAAACAGGGCCGGACCCACTACTGAGCTGTGGGGAATCCCAGTGGTGACTGGTTGTCAACTGGATGTAGCACCATTCACCGCCATTCTCTGGGCCTGGCCATCCAGACTCTTCTTAACCGAGTGAAAGTACACCTGTCCAAGTTACAGGCTGCAGCTTCTTCAGGAAAAATTGAAATAATTTACTGCAGGTGCAGCTGCTGTTGGCCTTAGACAACTAGTCCTGATGCAGTCTGTCTTCATGGAGTAAAAGAGCTGTGATTCAGCAAAATCTGGGCACTTGGACATCTTTTATCTATGAAACAGTTTAACAGAACTGACAGGTTACATGTGACTGTGCATTTTGTACAGTATTTATGCAGTAAGGAAAGCTTAAATACCTTTTTTCTTTGTTGGTGCTTCTAGGAACTTATTCTTCTAGTATTTTGCCCAAAATCAAAGCAAAGAATGAACTTCTGAAGGCTAAAAGTTGAATATTGACTGAAAGATACATTTAACATAGAATAGTATAAAGTGTCTGCAGAGTGAATCAAGTAGATAAAAATCCTGTTTGACTTGTTGGTTTAAAAATACAACATTAAAGAAGACATGGTTGTTGGGCTATCTGTATAACTGGACAGTGAAACATAGTTTTGATCTTTGAGTTGTTAATACCAGCTCTGCTGGTCTTTGTTTAGGAAATTGTTGGAAAGTAGTGAACAGTGTGAAGAAGGAAGGGTCCTGGCTTTATGGCTGTGAGACAATATAGCACTTCATATGAACTCCTTTCAAATTTTGCTTATCCTGACTGCAGTTTCATTTCCAGAACTTGGTGATTCTTATGCCTGTGTTTTTATGTTCTTAGATATGCTGTTCCTTTAAATACCTGCACCTAAATTTTGAGCAGAAAAGCGTAAACTAAGTCTGTCCAACTGAATAGTGTAAACTAAATATTTTTCTTCCTGATAGGCTTTGTTTTAGAGCTAGAATGTGCAGACATTCAATGGCACAGACTTCTTCAAACTCATCTGCTTTTATTATAGTTTGAAGAATCTGTTCCAGGGCAATCCAGATGGCACTTTTTTGACAATGGCATCTAAGGAAGTTCAACTCCTACAAATAAAACCAAACTATGTAAACAGTGTGTCTTTTATCTTTTTAACTGCTTTGGACTCCCATGTATATTTAATGGGAATATATGATGTGGCACAATGATTCCCCATGCCTGATACCAAGGAGATTTTTAATACTGACAGTAACACTTTGATCAAATTCCACCAAAGCACTGATGCCTTTTGACTTTTTGTCGGCATGTCATCAGGGCTTACTTTTGATGTTTGGGGGTTTTTTTGCTGCTGTAGTAAAATGCATTCTTGATTTTCCTGGTAAAATATAGATATAAGTACTCTGTAGTATAGGTGATGCACTATAAACCAGTGTCATCTTTCTTTGCAAGATAAAGTGCCAGGAGGGAAGAAGCATACTGTTTCTGAAACAGTCTTTGTTAACTTACTGATTCCTGTGCACAAGACAGCCGGTTCTCTGCCTAAGCATAATGTTCAGCCCGTGGAAGTGAAACTTCCCTGTTTGGGAAGTCCGCTTCATTATGAAACAAAGGCTAAAATGTCCAAACTTGGGTGCTTCTCTTCATATTAGAGTGTATGTTGCAGTATAAAATCCATCTGGTTTATTTTGAGGTACTCTTCAACACTTGAGTAGTCAGTCCTTGAGTACCATGACAAATAATGTGATTTGACAGGTCTCTGATAAAGGATGCTAGAGAAAAACTGAGACTTAACTTTCTGGTCTCAAACTTGTGTCCTGGTTGAAAGCAGAATCCCTTCTATGGTGTCTCAGAGTTTGTGCATTTCTGTAGTGAAATGATAGTAAAAATATGCAGGTTAGCCCATATAGAAAGCAAGCATATTCTAAGTCAGATGGCATCAGTATCATATTTTTCACCTGTTGATGTTCTTGAAGTAATTTTTTGGTTTACTGCTGTGTATGTGTCCCTTTCCAAGCTTGCTCTTTGTACTCCAGTGTGTATTACAACAAGATTTTTGGGGCATAGGCAAATTTCTAGAACTTGATATGCATTGCTAGAGAGCAGAAAAGTTTATTCAGACCTGTGTGCTGTTGGTCTGACTTCGTTTATGCTGTCATGCTATCTTACAAGACTTCTTACTACCTCTTTCACAAACAATTCTCTAGATTTTCCTTTGATATTGAAACTTGAAGATGTACACAGGGGAATAAAATATATTGTCAAAGATCCGATTTCAAGTATTTGGGAGCTCTGTTATAGTGGCTACTTCTATGGCTATGTTTCTCTTGCTATTGAATTGGGCATATAATTGGTTTTATGGTGGAGTGGGGTATTAGCTCTGTTGTTGTGTTTTTTTTTTTTTTATGCAGTGATAAATATCTAAGTGAAATCATCTTTTTGAAACTAATTTGAAAGAAAATTGCCTAATCTAGATTTTGTTGTTGCAAAATTTAGATTTCAGTAATATGTGTGTATTAAGACACGGATGATAGAAATGTCGACTACATAAATATATTGAGCTGTAGTTTTAATAGTTTTGGGTATAAAACATAGCATAGAATAATATATGAAAGAATAAAACATGAGAGTCAAACTAAAGTATGTGGGTTAGCGCTTGTAAGGAGCAATGGTATATTTAGTGATGCATAGTTTAATGGTACTTGGACTACTGGAGAAAACTGGGAGTGGGAGACAAGTTAGATACAACTTGCCATGAAGAAAAGGTTAGAAAAAAGAACTAGAGCAGGTGGAAGACAAGTAGCTCCAGAAACTTAATATTTATGGACAGAATAGTAGGAAAATCTGATTACCAGTATTAATGATGATGTGATAAATTATTGACAGTTTTAGTGAGGGGTTCTGACATTTTGTCTTCTCTGTTCTTGAATTCATATTTGTGCAAGAATTCCCATCCCCAGAAGTTAGAAATCTTAAGACCTGGGCGATGTTTCTGTGGTGACTGAAAGCAAGAGCATTATTTTAAACTAGAAATCTTCTAAATATTCATTGCTCTGCATTTTTAGTTGGATTATAGAAATAAAGATTTCTGCAAGCAAGGCTGCACAACATATGGGTCTGTCATGTTATATCTGTATTGCATTATTCATTACTCATGATGTGTCAGGATTAAGAAATAAAAGTTCTGTTCATCTGCTATAGGAAGCCTTTGTACTGCTTTCATGGAACCTACTCCAGTGACTACCTACTCCAGGTGGGGCAGGATGGGAGAAATCATAGCTCTAGTTAATCTGATTTTTTTTTACTAAAAGATGTGATTATTAACTTGAGACAATTAAGAACACCTCTTGGAGATTGAATAGTCAGTCTTTATCCATGGTAGATTTTGAGAGTAAACTGACCTTGGCCATGTGTTTTTGTGTTCATTCACTATGAGTTGTGAAGAATGGCTTGTTGATGTCTTCACTCTTGTAATTCAAAGTCTTTTTTAAAGAAGTCATAAAACAGAAGCCTTGTAACTATAGGTGAAATCTCATGTTCTCTTGACTGAAGAGGGCACAGTATGCTGACTGGAAGTGTTTCAGTTTGAACAGTGTTTCCTTCTGTTCTTCCAACCCCTCACACCCAGCTGTGGGGGAAAAAAAAAAAAAAAAAAAAAAAAAGGCAGGTCAAGCCAGTTGTTGCCATGAGTCCCTGTTTTTTGCCTTCCATGCTACTTTGAGGCCCTTCACCAAAGAATGAAAGCAAGTATTTATTATTTGAATAATACTTAACCTCTGAGATGTCATCCTAGAACATTTAAGCAATTTTGTGCATCATGTCCAAGGCTGTTCAGGTAGCTTGTTTGCTGTCATATCTGCTGGAGTGCAGAGCACCTGGCAAATCCCATTACCTCTTACTCTGTTTTGCTAGTTGAACTGTTGTCCTAATGAAGATCTCTTCTTTCCCAGAAGGTTTTCTCAATGGAAGAATTAATGTTTCCTGTGCAAAAATGGCTTGATTCTATGTGTACATTATGATGCATGTTTCAGTTTGATTTGAATGCTTTTTTTGTTGTACATAAGCTTTGCTTGTCATGACTTTTGGAGCCGAAAGAAGGATGCTGTGGCGTGTCAGTCTGTCAGGCCACTGGTGATCTGGGGTAATGGAGACATCTGAGTGTGTAGACATTGTGTTGCTGTGCAGCCTGGTACCACTGTTATAGTACTTGTAAAGATGGATATAGAGGAAGGGAAGAGGCATGGCAATTACTGGTTTCCGACTTTCAGCTGCTTGCATTTTTCCCCCCTCTTTGTATGGTGTTGAGGATGTAATTTTTTGAGCTAATTAGCAATATACGTGAGGATTTAAGGTGTAGGGGTATTTAACTTTTCTCTTGTCTAATTAGCATTTGAGCTAAAAGTTCTGTATGAGAGAATAAAAACTCTCCAGAAGGGAGGAATTAGCGGGGATTCATCCTGCAGTTTGAAGGGTAGGGCTGTCATTGAGGTACCAGATTCATGCCCTGTGGATCTGCTGAGGTGTACCCTCTGATGTCTGAATGTCTGTGATGGGGATGTGTTTTGGGCCTAACCATCTCTCCAGTTTACCAGTGAGCTTTGAGCAAGGAGTACTGCCATAAAAAGCCAGCATGAGTGAACCATTCCTCCAAACTTGTCGTCCTTATCCTGAAAGATGAATCCTGTCATCTATCATTGGGCACTGCTTGTTTTACAGTTAAGGAAGTTGAATGCATGAGGGACAAAACTGTGTTCTTCAGATGCGCTGGAGAGTCAATGGAGTAGTGTATGACCTTGAAGTTGGCACATGCTTTCTTGGTTAGGAGGAGCCTGGCGTTTTTTTTCACTTGTGTTTTTGGGGTTTGTACACCTCTTAAGTCTGACTAATTTGGTTTGCTTCCTCTTCCTCTCTGTTGGTAAACAGCAGCCTTTGAAATTATCAGTGAGATATGGCTGCTATATTAAAGGAGGGAAAGTTTTACACGGCCCAACTGGCATACTGAGGTAAATGCTGAAAAATTGAAGTAGGGCATCCTAGCCAGTTCAAGTGGATGTTGACTTTGAAACCCTTCAACCTATCAAGTTGCTGTATTTGAAGAGTCATCAAGTTGTTTCCTTTTGCCTCACTGAATCTTCTGTTTTCTTGTGTTAGGCTTGAGAGGACTGCAGATACCTAAGGCTGAAGGGAAATGTCTGCAGTAAGATGCAGTTACCTCTTGAAAAATACATACGCGTTTTGACAGAGCCGTATTGGCTTGGAGAGCATTTCGCTAGAAGGCTGAGAGACCTAACACAGGAGACTGGGAGAGCAAACNTTTTGTGGCCAGTAGAGTGCAGTTGAAAAATCGTTACTGTTAAAAATCAGTCTTATTTAAAGTTTTTGGTAAGTGGTGGGATTATTCACAGCTTATTTATTTGAGATCTGAATAGCTGTTTGTGTAATCCAGTCATCATTTTGCTGAAACTTTTCTGAGCATCAATATTGACTCTGTTCAAACAGTCCTAACTTGACATTTAGTTAAAATTTCAAATATGACCAAAGTAATAATTTTCCCTTACCTGGCTTTGAACTTTTTTAATATGAAAGAGGGCAATGAAAAGAGCAAGTATAATTTTGTGCTGAATTTTGGGTTTTTTTTCTTGTATACGAGCTAATTAGTAATGCATGTTGATGCTGTCTTGCTCAGGGAATTAGTTTTGTTGGTAGAAGTCGTTGTGTGTCTAAATTGACCTGAATAATTAGGAACATAAAAATGGTTATTGTTTATTGAAGTTTCACTTGAACTGATCTCTTAATGGAATGGAAGTGCTTGTTTTTGCAGAAGACTGGTAATCTTTCTGGTATGGTTTCAAGGATAATTTAAGTTACCCTGTGTGTTTCCCTTGCTTTATCCCAACTGATAGGATAATCAATCATTTCAGTCAGAAGAGGTATTTTATTTTCTCTGGATTAGCCCATTGCCTTGTTGTACATGGATTATTTTTTTCAGATTCCCTTGCGAGTGATTGTAGGCTTCATTCCTAATACATAGTAGCTTTAGTAGGGCATTGTTTGGAGTATCCTAATACTCTTAAGTATTCTGAAGGAATGTTAAGAGTTTCCAAAAGCACTTAATACTGAATGAAGACTTTTTATTTTAATCTATGTGTACATTTTTAGTGTTCCTACAAATATTTACATTCATTAGATAATTTGCACTTTCTTGCTTCTGTCTTTTTAGTGTGGTCACCAGCACTATTAAGCTCTTTAATGCCTCTAATAGATGTTTCTTGTTCAACTGTCTGCAGTTTTTCAGTTGTCTTCTCACTGCTTACCTGAAACAGGCAAGTCTGCTTCGGCTGCCTCTCCATTCCTGCTGAAAGCTTCTGCAGATTAACTTCTGCAGCAGCAATCGCAAGGGTGAATTACAAGCTTTTTCCCTAAAATTCATATGACTTTTTGTTTCATAACCATCTTAATTTTCTTCACTTTCTTCAACTCATCATGACTTTGAGGTCAAGGTACAGAAATGTTAAGTGGTATTACTTCTTTCGTGATTTATTGAAGAGTCAGTGTGAAAAGGTTCCCCTTCTAAACTGCCACTTTTCAGAGGCTAGAAATTGCTTTTTATTGTTGCAAAGGGCTCATGCTTTCTGGTCGTAATTGCCTGTGTTTACATTAGTAACTTTTTAAGTTACTTGAAGATTTGAGACCACCTCATTATCAGAAAAATTCTAAGTTTTCTGTGAACTTCGTCTTTAATCTATTTTATCAGAGTTCTTTCTTATAACTTAGCATAGATCAAGAGGTACTCTTCTGGTTTGTTCTCCTGAGCTGCATGAGTTCTCATCAAGCAATACTCTGATGTAGACTGTGCTTCAGATTCTTAAGTAGTGTAATGGAGGGAACAGCAAATGAATGTGCATGCGGGTGGGGAGGGCTGCTAATGGAGAAATGGTGGTTTATACTATCAAACAAAAAGTGAAAACAGAGACAAAGAAATAAGTGTTGTTTAGCCTGTTTGTGTAGACTCACCAAGCACAAGATACACTGTTAATATGTGGACCTCAGGGCAGTCATCAAGCTTTCCCTGACAGCTATCCTTCTTATAGGGAAACTGAAAGAGTGAGTAGTCCTGACGGGCAAGGTTGTTAACTGAAGACCTTTCCTCTGGCCTGTGTGTCCTTTTAGCCATGAAAGGACTTTGGGATGTTCAAGCAAACTATGTAATAGTTTTTGCATGCTAGATTGAACAGTCTCTGTAATCTGTTACTATACAGATATTTTGAGTGTGGAGAGAGTAGTTATGTCCTTTTATGTATTCTTCTAAGATACTTGACCATTTGAAAAAAAGGAGCCATTCAAATTAACACTCAAGGAAAGAAAAAAATCACTAAAGAGGAAGCATGAAGAATTGCATCTTCAAAGTATCAGTAAGTCTGCACTTAAAATTTTAATACCTAAAAAATTTTGTTTTGCAGAGTTCTGCTTTATAAAGCAAAATTCAGCATCTGTCTTGTGCCAGGTCTTACCTTTCACTGAGCCATCAAATAATTATGATTTTTTCTTTTATTTAACGTGTTTAGCAATAGTCCCCACAGACGAGAAACAGCTGATCCTTTTTGAAATGCATCCATTACTGTTGTAAGTCAAAGTAGATGAAATGAATCCTCTGGAAAGGGGACAGCTTCATTACAAGCAGAGACCAAAGTTCTGGTTTAGACCTTTCTGTCTAGAAGAGAGAAAGAATGATGTACGCAGCCAGAGGTGGTTCTTGTTCAGCAGTTTGGTATTATGAAAACAAAATCTGTAGTATTTGCTTGTCCAAATCGTAATGTGTTGTAATTACTGGTGCTTCCACTGCACTGGGAAAGAGAATGGAAGGGCAAGCACTGAATACTAAAGCGTGCTCTGAAGGTTTCCGGGTATGTGAGCTTTGAGGAGAATCTTCAGGAGCACGTCTACGTCTCTTAGGATTTTATCAAGGGCATTGTATCAGCTGTGACCTTTGAGGCTGGAGGCGTCTCATAATCCAGCTTGGGTTGCCTCTGAACAGTGATAACATATTGAAAGAAGCAGATGTGTTTAGTATCTGCTGTCTGAAATTCAGAGTGTAATCACCTCTATGTGATAATATTGTTTAGAGGTATGTAATGTAATTGTGGCAGGCATCTGTGCAGTGATTTTTTTAGTGTGGTGTGTATAAATGGAATTAAATTATGTATATAAAACCTATGTGAAATGATTTCCTGCCCAGCAATGACCACGATGCGCAAGTATGAATTGAAAGAGGTGGTAGGAAGACTGCAGTCAGAAGTCTGATGCACTAAATGTTTCTCCCTAGCATTTATATGCTTGTGAGGTGGTAATGGTGGTTGAAGGCTTATCTGTTTGTCACCTCCTTGGTTCTGTCTCAACACTGCCAGGATCCAGCCTCAGCTTGCATTTTCAGCTGAGCGTAATTGGTTGAATATGTTGCACACCAAAACACCTGTGTTGAAGGGGAAGTTAGTAGGCCACTGTGACTTATTTAGGCAGTCTTCATCTTGCTAGCTCCACTATATTTTGTAAAGCTCTCATGTAAAAATCTGCTGCTATAATTGGAACTGTTCTATGGCAACCAGAACTAATTGCATAAACCATATGGCTTTTGAACTTCTGATGTTTTTTCTCTTGAAAAACAAAAAAAACTACTTGCTTCTCTGCTAGGCAAACCTTACTCATGACTTGCTTGAACTGCAGCTAATTAGAAACTGCCATTCAGTTAATGCCATAAACAGTGTTTAAGAGTGTTTGGGTTTAAAATCTTATCTCTGCTTGGTGGACTAAAAATAAGTTTATTGAAAGATAGGTGGCTGCCATGAACTGCATGTTAAAGAGAACCCACTCAGTTTACCGAACTGAACAACTGTATCTTTAATTCTGCTTTCTTTCAGCCTTATAAAGAGGGTAGATTTACTCAGTCAACTTGACTTCATTGTTCCCCTCTTAACCTGAATGTATTTTAAGACAAACTTTTCCTTAGTAGGTATAGAAAACTGTTGCCTGAACATTATGATTTTATAGGTTTTGAATGTAGTAACTGCTAAGCTATATTAATAACCTGAAGTGTAATACTGTATCCAAGTCTAATAGTCAAAAACTGAATTAGCTTTTTTTTAATGGTACTGGGGATTCTTGGATAGTTCAGTATTTTAAAAATTTGGGGGGGAGGAGGAAAGAAAACTCAGAGCTCAAATGTTAATGTACTGGTTTAGTACAGTGTTAAAGCTGAAAACTCATTTCAGAAAGCTTTTTTTTTTCACTAGAATGTAATTAGCCATATTTAATACTGTTTTTATGTTAGATAGAAATGTGAATAAAATGGTAAGAATGCCTGTTTTCCAAACTAGATGTAAGAGAGCAGTCTGTACAGCTTTGAAAGTAATAAAAATGATAAAAGAACTGGTAGAGCGAAATACATTTTTGAGGCATAATGGGATTTTTTTAGTCAGAGAACTGACTTGCACACTGATTGTAAGTACTGTATAGAATGCTTCAGTGAAGATAAATGTGTTTTGCAAGCTGAAAGTACTTCAGCTGACAGGTGTTCTTGGCCTTTTTTGAGAAGTACTGCAGTGCTTGAGAGAAAAGTGAAGTCTCTAGTGAGTACACTGAAGTCCTGTACAAACAAGTAAGCTGTTCCATTGAAGTTTTTTTTCTACAGCCTGTGATTCACAGGAAACAAATAATCTGTGGGGTCACGCTGCTTTGCTGAGAGCCATGGAGATTCAAATACATCATCTTGCACACAACTCTACAATCTCTGTAGGACAAGAGTATTGGAGACTGCTGTTTTAAAGCAGTCTTCTTTTAAGTCCAGATAAGCCTTATTAAGAAGTCGCTTGAGACCTCTAGATTTTATTCATGTGGTAAACAGTTCATCAAATATATTTGTGTATGAACAATGGAGAGCTTGAGAAGTTGTTACTATTAGTTTGGGGTTGAGACTGAAGAGAATAGCATTGCAAACTTGGAATTGATACCAAAGCGTCAGTATTTTGTATAAAAAGGTGATAGAAGATTTTTATTAACCTAAGTTAGAAGTAAAGACCAGACATGAAGTCAGCTAATCATATGGACTTTGGTAGCAAACTGACATGAAAAGGAACTTGCACCATTTTAAAACAGAAAAAATTTTGAAGTACATCTTTATAAATCCTGGACGTGCCAGCCTTCTGGAACCCAAGTCTTTTTTTATCAAGTTTAGGCTTACCTCATCTGCTAATCATGGGCAAGAAGGATCTCTTTACTGACAGCATGCTCAAGCTGTGGCAATGGTCAGGAGCCTTTCTGTTTGTTCCTGTTGTGGTTATATTTTACATCTGGACTACCTGTAATCATCTGCAAATGGCCTGTTAGCTTTTGTGGTATCCTCCTAGCATTGTTCAATGTAAGTCTAATTGGATTTTCAGTGATGTTTTAGTTAAAACAGGGAACTATCTTCTTGGTTACCAAAATACTCTTATGAAAAATTCTTGCATGTTTTGTTCCAGTTATTTCACTTGATAAATCCTTGACTCTATTGCTGCTTGTATGTGCAGTGGTGCTTTGAAACAGCTGTTGCAAGGAAACTTATTGAATACCGTCTGCACAAGATTTTAATTTACCTGATTTTTAAAACCTAGGATTTTCAGAATTGACTGGATGCTGACATAGTGCTTTGTCATCTTTGTGTATTCTTTTTCCTGTGGGCTGGGAATGACATGTAAGGGGAGCTGTCTTTCAGTAGTGCATGATCATCGTATGTGCTGATGGAAAATCAATTCACTGTATTTCCTTTCTTTCCTCTTCAAGTCTTGAAGATTTAAAAATTTGTTTTGTGGTATAGTTTCTTCTAGGCATGGTGTGGTACTGGAGGTAGTTTCCAGGGTAGATGCTGGAGTAACTAGACTGCATTGTCTTTTAAATCTTCTTTAAAATGAGCATCTTATTTCACATTAAAAAATTAATTTACCTTTGAATTTGTAAAGATTAGATTGGAATTGCCTCAAATCCAATTAAGCCACACTGCATGGACGTGCTGGGAATATAAATGCAATTGCTGTAAATTTGTACAAACTGATATGTTGCATTATCTTGCTAATCTAACATACAGTACTTTTTGTGTCCATATTGCAGACGGCAACTCCAAACTAACATGGCAGTCAGACTGTGTGATGTGGCTTCTCTGCTTAGAAGTGGTTCGTGGGCAGCAGAGCCTTGGACTGGGGTCTGTGGGACTTTTCTTAAATTCTGTAGGCTACTTTTTTACATGTTAATAGTGCTGAGGCCATACCAAAGTCTTTTAACCTTCCATTTGGAATGCTAACTCAGATATATGTTTCACTATAGGCTGTAGGTTGTGTTCCCATTCTGTGAGAGCCTAGAGCACACTGGCATACCAAGACAACTTTTTCTGTAAAATGGTGGTCTTCTGTAGAAATTGCACTGCAGTGGCTTGCCTTTCTTCCATTGTCAATTAGATTTTAGTACTAATTGAAAATACACAGTGGATAATTGAAGAGGAATATTGTACTAAAATGGTTTTGGTATGGTCTGAATACTAAATTGCAGTAACTTTGAAAACCTATATAGTTGTGTTTTTTATGATTACTATTTTGAAATTATAATTGCTAGTCTATTCTAAGATTTTTTAAAAAACTGTAAATTTATCTCAAACTATTTTTCTGAGTGAAAAATATTTAGTGCTTTGTCTTTTATGAGCTGTTCTCTTTAGCTATTGGTGGGGTATGCATTATTTGTAAAACATATTAGTATCACTTTGTTCAGAGCAGATGGTTCTATAGCTGAGAGATGCTGTAATTTTCAGCACACACAGGCTACTGCAGCTGTTCACTTGAATGTTGGCTTAGGATCCCATTCTTGCCACCTGAACATGAAAATAAATGTGCAATTAAGAGAGAATTGTTTGTTGTCCTTGCTAAATCCTGCTAATTTGGATCAATGAATACTTCAAATTTGAGAATAAAGCACAAGAAGGGGAAAAAAAGGCAATCCTACAGAGCCTCAGAGCACAGCATTTGTGGCTACTACCCTTAACAAGTATTCAAATATTTTGAAAGGTAATTTATGTTAATTGGGATAATCTACTGTATCATCTTTTCCGTGGACTTGTTTCTTCAGTGCCAGGAGCAGTTTACCACTTGGAGTTTGTCACAAGGGAAGAAAATGTTGTTCCAGTTGCAGCCCTTCAGGAAAACTAGATCACACCTTTTCTAATGAGTGATTTTAAAAGATGTATCCCTTTTTTTGCGTTGTGCTGAAGTAACCTCTTGGAAAATACTTCCGTATGCAGAACACAGAACATAGAAGTATATTCCCAGGGATGTCTAAGTTGGAGTTCTAGTAAGAAACTCAACTTACCCCCCCGCCTCGTATTATTACGAAATGCAGTTATGCAGTCCCTGAACACAGTTTACATCATCAACTATTTGGATATGCACTGATTGCAAATGGTGCTCTAAACAGGACTGTTAGGACAGACCTTTCAGGGATCCTGATGCTGCTCTGTGATTTTACAAGAGGCTTTTTTTGTGAAAACTCTTAGCAGTTTAATTGTGAGGGTAAATTTCAATGATTGATGGATTTCTTCAGTGAAGTTCCTGTGTTGAAATATGTATTAATGGAGAATTAACTTACGTAGTTTTCTTTTGCATGTTGTCCTGAACAGTTGGTCTCAAACAGGGTAGGCTGCCCAAATCTTAGGTACTAAGATGCCATTAAAAATCCGTTGTATTTACCAGCTGTTGCCATTCAGTCCCTGACTGAGGCGGCAGAGAGCCTTTTGTAGGTGTGGCAGCTTGTGAGCAACTGCTTGTGTACAAGCAGATGACTCCTAATTATTTCTATTGCATCTTGAAATAGTCAGTTACTGTCAGTTACTTTGGGGTGAGACACAGTAGAATCAGACTAGTTTGAGTTGAAAGTACCTTGGAGATTGTCTGTCTCTATTACATTTGCCATGAACAGGGCAAATCCACTAGATCAGGTTGCTCAAAGCTCTGTCGCACCTGACCTTGAATATTTCAAGGGATGGGGCAGTCCACAGGCTCTCTGGGCAAGTGCCTTACCACCCTGACCGTAAGGAATTTCTTTCTACTATGTAATCTAAACCTACTCTCTTTCTGTTTGAAGACATTCCCCTTTGTCCTGTTACTACATGTTCTTCAAAAATGTCTCTTTCCAAATTTCTTGTAATCTCCATTCAGGTACTAAAAGGCCACAATTAGGCCACCCCAAAGTCATCTCTGTTCTAGGCTGAATAAACCTGAATCTCTCAGCATTTTGTCACAGGAGATAAGCTCCTTACCTCTAATCCAGGCCCTCCTCTGGACTCAGTCTAACAGGTCCATGTCCTTCCTGTGCTGGGACCCCAGAGCTGCATAAAGGGTTCCAGATGGAGCAGAATCCCCTTCCCTCTCCGGTTGCAGCCCAGGACGCATTTGGCTTTCTGGGCTGGGAGTGCTCATGTGGGTGAGTCATGTCCAGCCTCTCACCCACCAGCAACCCCGAGTCCTTCTCATGGGACTGCTCTTGATTTGTTCATTCCCTGGCCTGTGCTGATGCTGGGGGGGTCCTGACCCACACTGTAGCATCTTGAACATGGTCTTGTTTAACCTCATCAGATTTCCCACGGTCCCACTTTTTGAGCTTATCCAGGTCCCTCTGGATGACATCTTGAACTTCAGGGGTGTCAGCGGCACTGCTCAGCATGGGGTCTTTTGCAAACTTGTGGGGGGTGCACTCAATCCATTTGTCTGTGTTACTAGTGAAGACATTGAGTGGCACCGGTCCTAGTATGAACCCCCTGAGGGCCACCACTTGTTACTGATGTCTGTTGAGGCTCTGAGCTATTGACCAGCACCTCTGGGTGCAACTCTCCAATCACTTTCTTATCCATCTGTTAATCCACCCATAAATATTCTCCATTTTAGAGATAAAGATGATGTAGGAGATTGTGTCAAAGGCTTTGCATAAGTCTAGATAGATAACATCTGTAGCCCTTCCCTTGTCCTCTGATAGAGTCACTTTGTCACAGAAAGGCCACTTGGTTGAACAGACAGGACTTGCCCTTGGTGAAGCCATGTCGACTGTCTGAGATCCCTTCCTGTTCTCCATCTGCCTTAGCACAGGTTCTAGGAGAATCTCTTCTGTGATCTTCCAGGCACAGAGTAGTTTTGGAGTGGTCTAAAAGCCAATTAGGTTCAAGATTCAGATTTAACTGTTCTCAGAGTTCAGGTGAAGAAAGAACTAAGAACAAGGAATTACCAGTTTTGTCAAATAAAAATATTTAGAAACCTGATTCCAGCCTGTGGTGACAGAAGTTGGATGTTAGGGAAGAGTATATTTTCCATCCCAGCACATTAGTATATCCTCTAAATATCTCTTCAAAGTACTAATCTTGATCTTTGCTATTTTTCATGAGACGTGTTCTTTGGATACAGTTAATGCCCATCTCTTTTTGCAAATATTTAAATGCTACTTGACTAAAAGGTGCATTTCATGGTATTTCAGTAACCAGTTGTAAGTTGATAGAAATGATTACTCTTGCAACAGGCCAGTTTTGTTTGGTAACTTCTATAACAGAAAGGCTGTGATTCACCTAAATGGAGGGAATGGCAGAGGATGGGAACTAAGCTTTGAGCGCTGATATAATTTAGTGAACTTGTAGAAGATACAGTTTATTTGCTTGCAGGATTTTAAAGTACTGTCTTGACTAACAGTTTAACGCCCTTTTGTACTGGTGTTTGGGTTTTTCTTGCATGTAGAGGCAATGTGTGTGACCTTGGCAGTACCATTTCTGCATAGTGACAGGTCTTTTAGGTTCTTGTTTGGACTCTCCTACTAGATACTGAAATTTGAATTTTAATGGTTCTTGTTTTCTGTTTTTTTCAGCAGGTAATTGCTGCCATGGAAACACAACTGTCTAATGGACCAACTTGTAATAACACAGCCCATGGTTCAGCCACCATAAACAATTGCTCATCACCAGTTGATTCTGGGAACACAGAAGACAGCAAGACCAATTTAATAGTCAACTACCTTCCACAAAACATGACACAAGAGGAGCTGAAGAGTCTCTTTGGCAGCATTGGGGAGATAGAATCCTGCAAGCTTGTCAGGGACAAAATAACAGGTATGTTGGTTTTGGAGTTTTCTGTATCTTTTCATTTTTCCAAGCAGCAAATTCTCAGATGATATTCTGAAATTCTCCTAAGTAATGGAATAAAGGCAGAAGGAACCAATGCTGATGCACTGGTCAGTAGGAACTTAAATTTATAATTTTTCAAATTACATACCCCAAAATTAAGTTTATTTATTTGCATTTCATTTTGGTTAGTTTGAGTGCTATAAATGCTAACAGGATATTCAAACTTGAGTTTTAGAGTACTAGGAAAGAAGATTCACATGTGAAAAAGCAGATATTTATACAAAGTTTCCTGGAATTTTCATTCGACTTCATTGAAGTTAGACTTCAGTGCCTGTTGATGCAAAGCTGCTTCTTCTCAGGGGTGTAGGTAATGAAGCTTGTACCTTGGAAGAAGGGCAGATTATCTTACTTCACAGGTAAAACTCCTTTTGAATTGCAACACTTGAACAGTTTCTGTAGAATTCACACTTGTTCTCTTTGGCTTCCTTCTTACTGAAGAGTCTCTGGCTGACTTGAGTTTGCTGAATGTTGTTTGTTTCCCCTATGGCTCTGAATAACCAGCAGATCTTCCCACAGCAGATGACTTGTTCTTAAGACATTAGGTAGTGGAATGGGTAAATCTGTGAAGCACCCTCCTTCAGCCTGGTAGTCTGGGATACTGAAATCACAGCTTTTAGTTGTTCTGGCCTGACCAAACCTTAAAGCAATCTTTGCTCTTCAGTGTGAAGATTACTGAATGTTCTTGGGGATGCCAAAGAAACCAGATGGAGCTGATCTCACAGCTTGCTGTCTTCAGGTGAAGTCTGGTTGGTGGAGAAAACAAGCCTGTATTCTCTGTAGGTAGTGACTTCAATGCTTTGAAACAAAAGGTCCCTTCCTGAGGTGTTTCCTTCTCTTGTCCTTTTGCACTCTTGTCCTGGGAGTGGAAGGATGTAACTTGTACTTCATTAGTTAGCAGGATGGCTATTCAAAGACTTCTGTACTTCTGTCTTGCATATCCCACATATTTAGCATTCCTTATCGTAATTGCTTAGGAGTGACTTGAGTGGCTGCTGCAGGCCCACAGAAGTAACTCCCAAGGTCTTTATGATGAATGTTCAAATTGTCCACATCCTTTCATGATGGGTCTGATGTTTTATATGCCAGAAGCACACTGTTGCTGCTACATAGTTTCAAAAGACTCCTTACCTGGGAATGGAGCTGGACTTAATTGTAGACCTCTTGTTTCAAGTTATTTTTTATATAGCATGTAGTGATACCTGAGAAGAATCCTGAATTTAAATTACATTCTCAGTAGCAGAGAACTCTAGAGTTGAAATTGTTGGAGATAGTTTCCCTACTTCATCAGAGAGCAGCTCCTCAGCTTTGAGAGATACTTTCAGCTGCCAGCAAAAATACTGCATCAGTCTTGTTCCAAAAGGTTTTAGTATTATAAGTGAGATTGGGAAATAGGGTGTCTGACCTTGTAACTGCATTGGGAGCAATACTTCTGATTTAAGTAGCCTTGAGCAAGCTAACCTTGTGTTTGTAGATGCTTAGGAGAAAGCTCTTGACTTCCAGTCCTGTTCTTACTCATTTTCAGGTTTTCTTCAGAGAGTTTTGAAAAACAAATTTTTCTTTTCCTTCTACATTCAGAATAGGGATTGTTACTAGGTTCTGTGAAGGAGGAGATGTGTCATGAATTTCAGACTTTCATTGGTTTAATTCCTCTGTTAAAATGCAATATTCTTTTTTGTCTTTCTTAAATAAACTGTCATGAGTGCTAGCTACTTGGTGAGTATCTTTAAATGATAAGTTTAGGGTAGTATAGAAGTTGAAATACACTTCTATACTTACGGTATCGCTGAGGTCTGTAATGGCTTGTGTCTCCACCACTCTGTGCCTGCTGGTTTGCAAACAGAGGGGAGTTTGGTGGCCACGCATATGGGCCAGTCCAGTTCTATCCTTGGCTTAGAGTGGTACCTCCTGCAAGCTTGGTGCCAAAGACTGCATTCCATTTCATGGCCACTGTCGCTGGTGGGCAAGACCACCAGCAGGGAGGAAGTAACCATAGCCCACAGATCTTCAACAACTTCAACAAGAAGTTGATCTCTGCCCA